>JAFBJT010110297.1:255649-275610 GCA_016785325.1 Chascanopsetta lugubris
GAGGGGGTGGGGGAGGAGAGGAAAGGGTCAGAGGTCACAGAGAATCCCACCCGGTGCTCCACCTTCACGGTCGTCACAGCAACTTACGAAGAACTCAAAGTAGATGCTGTCGTCCGGGTAGAAATACTCAAAGGACACAGTCCCCGGCTTCTTCAGGCTCACAGCGTAGGACAGCAGCGCTCGGCACTCGTCCGTGTTGGAGGCGATGTACTCGCCTTTAGGACTCCAGGTGGAACTGGAACGACATCAGCGGCAGGGACGGCGTGAAGAAGCTAATTTGTGAGGCTGATTGAACGCTGAATAATGGAACAAATTAAAGGTGCAGTGTGCAGGGCTTCTTTGTCACCTCTAGAGGTGAAAGAAACGATCACAAAACAATAACAAATAAATGTGTTTTGTTCCCTTTACCCTTTAGATGAGCCAGTTAATGTATATATTCGGCATGAGGGGCGTGCTCCCCTCTACGGGGGCCGCCATGTTTTCGCGCGGAGCGGACGTACTCAAACACCTTTTTTGTATTTTTTTTTTCTTTTTTTTTCAGAGTTTCAATGAGACCTGCCATTGGTTCTCCCACATGCTCAGAGGGGAAGGTGGGCGCAGGGTGAGGGCGATGGACACGACACGCAACCTCGCCACTGGGTGTCACCAAAGCTCGCGCACCGCACCTTTCGAGGACTTTGCGAGGGCCATACTGTACTGACTTGGAGCAGTCTGTGATGCGGTCCCCTCCGTCCGCCACCTCCCCGTGGGTGATGAAACCTGTTGGCAGACCGTTCCACTCGTCGAAGGCCACGCCGGTGCCCAGAGAGTAGGTGCCTGCGGCGCATTTCTGACACCGCTGCGACTGCATGTCCAGGAACTCCCCTTCATTGCAGGAGAAGGCTGAAGGGAGGAAAAAGAGCAGAGCACACTCTCAGAGTCTCTCCTAACATGTGTGTGCGTGCGTGTGTGTGTGTGTGTGTGTGTGTGTGTGTGTGTGTGTGTGTGTGATGTAATGGTAGGAGACTCACTGCACTGAGTCCCTTTGACCGGGTCTGGCAGACCGGTGCACGTGTTGGCTTTGTTGGGAACCGCCACTCGCCACCGTGAGCCGAGCACGTCACACTCCGTGTACTCGAAGTGATAATCTGACTGCAGGGGAGAGGGGAGAGGGTCACACAAGCGCTTTGAGCAGTAGAAATGAAAGAGACGGAGCTGCTGCAGCTGGTGGCCGTTACTCATTGATCAATCTTCCAGTTTTTTCCTCATTGCTTGACTAGTCAGCTGTTCACGGCATTAAGGATTGTTTTTATCGACACCAGCTCATCAACATTAAGGGAACAAGAGCCACATCATCTTGGAAGAGGAAACATTTCAACGTCAACAACAATGATACAGTTTCTTACAAACACTAAAATGACACAGGAGTGAAATTGATTCACAATGCCGAAATAAAGCACAGTCGTTTGTGACGGAAATATGCTTTGTGAAGGATTTACAGACATTTAAAAGTCACTCAGTGCACCTCATTTCATCCTTCACATCTGTATCCTCTTTTCTGATGTTTCAAAATGTCCTTGTAATCTATATATTCATATTTTCTCATTGCTCTTAAATGTGCTGTGTGCTTGTAAACCTCCCCTGTGTGTAACAAAGCTATTTCCCACTTTCGAGACAAAAACATCATCAATCTAAAACACCGCAGAAGGAGTTTAGTTTAGTAAATAAACGGATATAATCAAAACAATGGGTAGATCACCAATAAAAGTACTCAGTGCACAAGTTCTCCCAATAGATTCATTTCAGTAAAAGAAAAACGTACACACTGGACCTTTAACCATTACCACCCTTGAATGGAATGATTGGATGTTGTCTGAATGATGAGTTTGTTGTTGCAGCTTTTACATAAGAATCAACTGTTGCCGTTCATCAGAACGCGTGATGAGATTTACACCTGTGGGCGGTATCACTCTTAAAGCCGACCTGCCCTTCACAAATAAACCGCAAATAAAGCTAATATTTGCCCAGGAGTCGGTCTCAACTGTTTTAATCTCCCTCATCGAGGATGTTCTGTGCCTCTGCAGCCCCGGGGTTTATTTACTCGGCAGGAGGGGGAGAGACTCGCTGATTCACCCGGCCCGTGTGTAAACACTGAATTTTGTTGACGAGCAAAGGACTGTGGAGACAGAGGGAGCTCCGGTGCAAAGTGTTTTTGTGTTCCCTTGCGTGTGTCTGTGGAGCTGTGTCTCTTTTTGAAAGGAGATGATGACACCGAGTGGCCGACAAACGCTGGCCCCGCCCTTAATGCCGTTGTTTGTTTGTCTGTGTGTGATGATGTGGCTCTGCATCAAAGGTCCGACTCCATGCGAGGACGTGAATACCGAGCACGGTAGGGAAGGGTCAGTCAGCACTAATACACACACACACACACACACACACACACACACACACACACACACACACACACACACACACACACACTGCCGTACTCTTATCTTAATGAGGACACGCACTGGCATAATGTATTTTTTACCCCCTGCCTTAACCCTGACCATTGCAACAAATTGCCCTAACCCTAACCTAACCTTAAAGGTGCAGTGTGTAAGATTTGGTGACATCTAGTGGTGAAGTTGCATGTTGTATCCATCACCTCACCCTCACCCTCCTGAGCGTGCAGGAGAACCTGTGGTAGACTTCAGTTGTCATTAAAGCTTCAAATTTAAAATGGCAGCCCCCGTGGAGAGGACCGGCTCCTCGTGTGAATATACATTAATGGGCTCATTTAAGGGTAACGGGAAAAAGAATACATTTACAAGTGATGGTGAAAAATGTCAGTATGTCATTGTTTTATCGCTGTTGTTTTCTTCTTTGACCAATAGAAGTGACACAATTGACTGAAATCTTACACACTGCACCTTTAAATCTAAGTCATATCCCTCTAATAGCTCAGCACACACACACACACACACACACACACACACACATGCAAAAGGTCTCCCAGGATTAATAGTTAACAGAAACAGCAGCTGCAGCAGATCTCCTGAAGCCGGTGTTTTCCATTAGAGCCGCTACATTAAGTGAGGAGGTATCAGGTGAGCGCAGCTCTGTGTGGAGGGGCCTGATGCAAAGATGCATCAGGCCGTGGGGATGTGCTGAGGCCTAATCGCCCTGACTTGAAACAAACACGAGGAAACCACGGCAACGGGACGTGGCGGCCGCCGTGCCCCACCGTCAACGGAGTGGCATGGAAACCTGGAGTCACCTGGACAAAGGAGATTGTGACCGTGAACGTGTCTGAACTGTTTCTGCTGCTGGAGATTTTTTTTTTTTTTAAACTAAAAAAAACCCTGCATGTCCGTATAGACCATCACACACTCTGGTGGGATGTTCATCGTCCGACTGTGAAGTGTTCTGAGTGTTATCGGACCATTCTGTTGTTATGCAAAGTGGAAAACATGGCGGGATGAGTGAGGGCAGGGCAGAGGCCTAAAAACCGCATATGGAAGATCTGGTCAAACGAGAGTGTGATAACCACAGTGGCACCGTGAATGACTAATGTAATTCAAACAGTCACAGAGCAAACATATGTTCACTTCCCACACACACACACACACACACATTCTGTTCAAGTGTCTGACTCGTGACGCTGAAACACACCACGAAAGTGTGACAATACAAAAATAAAAAACTTCTTTAAAAAGTCACTTTCCTGTTTTTAACCGCATTTTTAAAGTCCGGCTCCCAAAGTTCAAACTCAGAACCTGGGCAGGTTTCACTGCCTCGTCACGCTGTACGCAGTGAAGCCGTTAAACGAGTTTGAAGGTAAATTGGAGACAGAATTTGAGCAAACAAATGATATTTAAGGAGAAGGATGAAAAGAGCAGCCTGGAATTTGCTTTTAAAGATCTAGTCTGAAACTATGGCTCCTTTTTTTTTACTTCACAGATAAAATCATTCAAAACTTCACATTCTCCTTTATGAAGTCACAAAATGACCGATTGAACATACAGACACCTAGTGCACTTACTATATAAACATTATTCAACAGATTCTGAATTCACACTGGAAGGTCAGAAAGGCCTCACCTCTGAACACAGCGGCAGATCGGCACAGGTCCGAGCGAACAGCAGCCAGAGGGCCAGGAGGCTCAGGTGGGTCGGGCCCGGCTGCATGGTGTCCTGCTGTCAGAGAGCGAATGATGGAGGAGCACAGCAGCTCGCTGTTTGACCCCAGGTGCAGGTGCTGCGGGGGGCGGGGCTAACACCACTGCCAGCAGCTGATTGGCTCTGGGGAGGGGGGAGAGAGGTGTTGATGTGAAATGAATGATAATAGGGAATACAGGTGATAGGAATGAATACAGTTTTTTTTTTTTATTTAAAAGGAATGTCACATGTCTATTGATTAAATAAGATTAGGTACATGATTTTTAACAAGTGCTTGAGTAATCCAAAATAATATTTCAGGATGATGAAACGTGTATTTATGACACATTCGAGAAGGACAATTCAAAGTATGACAATTATCAGAGGAGCACAAGTTCAAGTTTCATTACAGATTCAAACATGACTATTACTAATGTGAACATTAACAGTATCAATCACAGTAAGCGTTATGTTGAGGTTGAACCTACCGGTTGGTGAGAGAGAGCCATGTGGAAGACTGATACATGTTAGCATAGCATAGCATAGCATTGTATAGCATATTATGGCATAGCATGGTACAGGGCAATGCAGTTCAGCATAAAATAGTATAATAGTATAGTAAAGTATGGTATAACATGGTATAGTATTGGATAGTATAGTATAGTAAGCTACAGTATAGTATAGCATGGTATAGTGTAGTATAGCATAGTGTAGCATAGCACAGCATAGCGTAGCCTAGCATAATGCAGCGCAGTGCAGTATAGTATAGTATAGTATAGTGTAGTATAGTATAATACAGTCTAATGTAGAGTAGTATAGTATAGTACAGTATAGTACAGTATGGTAGAGTATAATATAAAGCATAGCTTGGCATCGCACAGCATAGCGTTTTACTCTGAAAAGGATCAACAGGAAACTGTTAGTTGCTGAGCGACCAGTTCATGTTTTGACCTTCTTCTTCTTCGCTTGTTGGAGTTCTGATGTGTGGATGAAGAAAATGTCTGGTCGGGATCCTTTCTTTTCCCCAAAGGTAGAGAATGAGTTCAACTTCAGCGGCTACAGACCTCAGCAGGTAATTCATTGTAAGAACAATAACATTGATACTATTGTTTGTATTAAGGTTTATCATGTTGTAAAACACCACCTAAATCCAACACAGTGGCTTTATCTACTAATGATTACTTACAAATGCTTCTCAATATCACATTCGTGGTTATTCGTGCTTAACTGACGCTAATTGATTCAATCTGCACACACATATTTATCGGTGTGGATTTGAAATTCGTGACACCTGAATAAAACAGGCCAAAAGGGGGTGGAGCCAAATCCGCCTCACTGTGCTCGGCATGTTCGAGCAAGACTGTGACTCAGTGTTACTGAGTCCAATGGCTTCAACGTTGTTGTTTCATCTAGTTATGGTGCAGATCAGCCTTCACAAATCACGTGTGATTATTAGAAATCAATCAATCATGAAATCATTCATTCCTTGTATGTGAAGAGTAAAAAGTTCTGGAAACCAACGCACATGGCTCAGACTGAGGAACCGTGGAGTCGCCTCCATGATGCTGCCACCTCTGCCAGCATGAGACGCAGTGTCCTGCACAAACAGCAAAAGGTCAGGGCCACACACACACACACACACACGCCACACACACACACACACACACACACACACACACACACACACACACACACACACACACACACACACACACACACACACACACACACACAGAGTCATAACAATAAAACCTCTTCTCCACCTCAGGCTCCGAACGACAGCCTGGACTTCCAGCTGAGCTCAGTCTACAATCACCACCAGGACGTCTTCTTCAACAAGAACCAGGCCTTGTACCAGAGGGAGACTGTGTCTGAGGACCACAGGTGTGTGTGCTGCTGCAATGGTGATGGAGGGGATGCACTGCTTCTCTGGCTTCTTTATTTATTTGTTATCCTCACTTGCAATTTATCGTCTTCAGTCAGATTCTTTTCTCATTTTTCATCTTTCATGTTTGCAGGGAAAGAGAAGAGGAGAACGCAGAGACACCGCAGATGAAACAGGGTGTGGTGGTGTGGGTCGACCCAGAGAGGCGCTCGGTTCACAGCATCAAGTGAAAGGATGGATGAAGCTCATTGGAGATCTCCAAATGTAGAATCCCTGAATTATGAAAACAATTTTTCCTCATCAGTTTGGTCTGGAGAGAAGTGTTTCTCAAATGCCAATACAGTATCATGATTTTCCTCAACACAGACTTTTCAAATAAAAACATTTTTCAAAAATCACTTCATAAGAGTGTGATTTTCTGTCTCTGAATATATTTATGTCCTGAAAAGTTGAGGGAACAGTGCATTGTAATTGGTACATTGAGCTCTACACGCCTCAACCTTACCCTCCTAGGAAACGGCACAGAATTTGTCAAAAGGATTTGTATAGGTGTAAATATTTTGGGTAAACCATTTTGTTAGTTTTGTGTATACTCTTACATACCCTCAAATGTCCTTGAATCTTGTATCTGTATATTATATTCATATATTTTGGGTTGTGTGCTTTAAACCGCGGTGCAGTGACAAAGTCAAGAATACAACGCTTCCTTGTAAATATTCCTTTCCTGAATTTGATTCTGCAGTGCAGGTCGATGTAGGTGCCAAGGTGTCAAATATTTAAGGACCGCATGAATAAATGACATGCATCCAAGTGTTAATAAAATAGCAGAACATTTTATTCAAACATATAAATGTGCATCTCAACTGTAAATAAACGAATGAACACAATCCGAACTGCACGGACTGAAAAATATGCAAATGGTGCCCAACAAATCTGCATAAGACATGTTGTGCTTTCAGTTAACTTGGTTATTAAATGTCTGCCACATTTAAAATAGAACTACCCCAACTAACTGCAATATTATGTCATGGTATATATATATATATATATATATATATATATATATATATATATATAGCATGCAAATAAGGTAAGAACTCTCTTGAAGAGTGGGTTGGTGTGGTATAGGCTGAAATTATCGAACGTTAGAAAACCATGGAAGTCTTTGTCAAATCTCCGGAACATGAATTTGTACATTTTGAACTAAGGCAGGAAATAAGCAGCTTGGTGGAATCATGTCTGAGCTTGTCTCTGTCTCGCTCGTCTCATGAACTTATTCTCATCCCACTGTTTTGTGGGAACCATGTGTGGACCGTTGTGGACAAACAGGATGGTCATCTGGTCAGCGTAGTGAAGACTCTGCAACAGCTGGAGAAACAGAGGGAGAGGAGAAGTTTGCACAAAACATCGAGACTATTGTGTCCATCAGACATTCCGCTTATGATAAGGGCAACAACACTCACTTTCGGTGTTATGAAGAAGTACTGGGAGGTCGTCTCGTTGCAGGCTGTGTGTACAACAATGTCAAACACTCTCCTCTCATTAATAGGATCCATTCCCTACGCAAAGAGAAGGAAACTAAGTGTCATAGAAGCTGTCCGATTGTGTGCCAGTGTACACGTCTGTGCGTCGCAGACCAGTTGCACTTTTGGTTTGTCTTTGCTCCACAGGGGCAGGGGGGGCAGGGGGGGGGTGTAACATTTGCTGGACAGCATTGTGAGATCACACACAGCAGTACCTCTGACCCACCACCTCACAGGCCAAAGAGACAGAGACATCACCAGCTACCAGAAAGATATGTGAGGAAATACCTCACTGAGGTACATGAAACATGATGAGAGATAAGTGCTTTGTTTTTTTTACCTGGTTGATCTCATCCACCACTCTGAAGGGGCAGCGGTTGAGCTCCTGCAGGGCCATGAGGTAGAGCATGGTGGACACGCTCCTCTCTCCTCCACTCTGATGGTGGGCCGTCAGTTCATGAAGCTGACTGCTCTTGTGAAACTTTACCCGGATACGGATGCCGTACTTGTCGTACTCCTCCTGCAGGCGACAAAAACGATTTTGATTTCATGACACATTTTTTTCCACAAGCTCTGCGAATGCCTCTATTGTCGCCTCTATATTCTTCTTCTGTTCGTCTTTTAATGCCAACTAATCGACAGGCTGTTAAAATGGCAAGAATGAGACGTTCTCGAAGAAAAACACTATATAAATGCAATCAAAAACATTTTTATATAGACTTGTTAATACATCATATAAAAGCAAAGGTCACTGAGGCCCTGCCTCGAATCAGAGGTCAGATCAAGACAGAGTCTGCGAGTACGTACCTCGTTCTCCGAGTGGAGGTCGACCTCTCCCGCACACTGCATGGAGCAGAAGAATTCACTGAACTTGTGGTTTATCTGTTCAACGAGCTGCTTCAGAGGGTTCAGCCAATGTTCCTTTGCCTGTAACACATGCAATGTTACCACACGCACATCTATACACAACATGGCGGATGTTTTGTTTTCAGAGTATCGACACCGACCTCGACTATGCTCTGTCGGTACGTGCCCAAGGCCTCGCTCTTCTCCTGCAGCTCTTTCTCCAGATCTTTGATCTCCTGTTCTCTTCTGTTGTACTCCTCCACAACCTTTGCGATTCAGAAAATTCACACTTACACCCCAGAAAACACAACAAAGCAATGATGTGTATTTGGCGAGCACAAGAGCGCATTTGGTGTCACACACTCCTACACAATTCTGTTTTCAAATTATAATATAAGTATGACCCCTGAATCACGGCAAACAGCAACAACACACCACAGGAGCTGAATACACCTCTCCTCACCCTTCACTCCCAATCATGTAAGATGACCTCAACTCAAGTGTTTACTTTGTCCATTCTGGGCTATTGCAAAGTCATGGTGTTACAACGTGGCAGCCTCCACAGAGAGAAACTTTTCCTGATAACAATAAAGGGCAGATTGCAGGGCCAGGGAAATAACAACTCATACATTCTGGTGATTATATACTTATAAAAAAACATAAGAATACAACGGAATAAGTCTAAATAACTCTACCAAAACCTTACGCCCTGTACTGAAGGTACTTTTGTTGCAATTCTGATCATTGAGTCCTCTTACACTTTCACTGAGGGCAGTGAAGCACTGAGCTCTGGACTGCTCCTCGTTCAGCATGGCATCGATCTCGTCCAATGTGTCCGGTAGTTTGCTGAATGCCTGCAGCCACATGACAAGAACCATCAACATTTTACAAAGAGTCAATTACAAGAATAATATTTTGTGGTATTTTCACACAGCTGTGATGAACAAAGCATTAAGCATACTCTTTAATTAAAAAAAGCACTTTTAGTTATGAAGAAAGTTCGACACTAACATCGGCGAGTTTTTCAGGTAAAGACTGATCAGGCTGAATATTACAGATCATCCTCGCTTTCCTCAACAGGCTTTTGCATTGCTCTTTGAGCTGGATCCTCCTGTGCTCCAAACGCTGGAGCGTTTGCTGCAAAAACACACACAAAAAAAAGGTTTCATTCAAACAGCAAAAGAAACAGCGTTTCATGCAGGACGGACCAATGCTCTCACAGCTCCTGCTCCCTTCAGTGAGCGATGTTCCATCTGACCATCCTGCCTCCAAGGCAGAGAGCAAAATAACCTTGTATGCGAAACACTTACACCAATGGTCTTGAGTTCTGAGGCACCTTCTCTACAGTCGTTCTCCAGTTTATTCTTCTCCTCAGTTAGAGCCACTGTGTCCATGGCCAGATGAACCTTCTCCATAGACAGCTTGGCTCTCAGCTGCAGACAGCAAACATCATGACGGGCAAAAGGAGCATAAAGATCATTTAAACAGGTATGAAGTCGACAGTTGTGACATGATAAATCTCCTTCCTCAGCTCTAGCTCTGTTAAAAAAATCTAATATTTGATGAGGTGGTTTTATACATGCAATGGACTGTAGAAGTGCACGAGAACCCAGATGTCAGTGTTAGAGCTGGGGTAGTTCTATTATAGAGAAATCCTTAGAGTTGAATTGAAGAAAGGACTAACAGAAAAATTTCAGAAACAGAGTCTTGGACTAACGCTACATGCGTCATTTAAAATGTCATCTTAGTTATTAGATGTCATCTTAGTAGTGTTCAAATGCAAAGCTGTGATATTTAGCATGATATTTCATCCATACCTTCATTTGAACCATGAACTCTGCCACGATTGACACCTTCTGAGAATTCACAGCTGCAATCTTCTCCTTTGTCTCCTTTTCAACCTGACTCAGGTCTATAACGCTGCGCTCCATCTGCCTGAGACTGAACAAAGGAGAAGGGAGTTACACCGGTCCACACAATCTGTACACGCTGTTTAAGGTAGTACGCTTGTTTTCCGCTCACTTTCAAATATAATATATATATATATATATATATATAAGATAATAAAACACATCTTTACAGAGATCATCTCATTTTGAATGCATGCATGTGAACACAGTATCATTGCTCATGTTACAGGGGAGGAGTACCTGTCTTGTTTGGTGCTGATCTTCTGCTCCAGCTGTCTCTTCTTGCCTTTCGCTTCAGAGAGACGCTTCTTCTCCAACAACAACTCATTGTCTCGTCGATCAAAGCCAGCAGCTTCCTTCTGCAGGGCCTTCAACCGCTCATCAATGTCTCGCAACTTCTGCTCACATGTCTGCTCACAGCGGATGTGAGCGGTGCAACACATGATATGGATTTGTTACGGTGCAGGACATTTTTGACAAAAGCAAGACTTCAACTTCAGAAACGACTGAGGGTTCGATAAAATTTTAAAAAGCGCTTGGACTCTGACAGCAGGTTCAGAACCTCACCTTCAGCTGCTGCTCCAGCTGCCGTTTCTCTTCCACGTCCACAGTGATGGACAGGTACTGAGAGGCGTTCACGGCAGAGTTGCTGGTGATGAGCTTCCGAGAGTAGTGAGACCGTTTCACTGTGTATCGGTCCTCTGTCGTGTACAACATCTGTAGGTAGGGCTCTTGAATCACCTACGAGAGAGGATGTGCACAGAAGGATCTCAGCACTCAAACAGTTTGATACTAAATCTCAGCGACTCGTTGAATGACTTTTTCCGAAAATTGAGATGTGTGTGTAATTTGAATGCAAGTGGCTTTTATTTTTTACAGACATCCAGTATATCCAGGTTCTTCAATCACACTTGCTTTTCACAAATTCTTTGTGTGTGTGTGTGTCTGTCAGCAGAGCAGTTATTTGGAAAGAAAAACGTACCTTTTCAATCAAGTCTCTAGTTTTATCGTTGCCCACGGGGACGTCATGTACTTTGTACTGGTTACACAGGAAACTCATCACTTCATCAGGAGCATCAAACATTTCACGCAGGTAGGAGTAGAACCCAAAATGCCTGTAAATCAGAATCAGAAAACCATTTGATGAAAATGAAAGAAAGCCACGGACAGAGAAATAATCATATGAAAACAAATACAGATTGTGTTCATTTGATTCATCTTGTAATCAGTTTATCATTTTCTCGCACCTCAGGGACTCAATAGGTCGAGATGGCCTCAGGTTTGAACATGACTCCTCGGGGGCAGAAATGGCATTCACTCTCAAGTTCAGTCTGTCACGGACCTGAGGCAAAACAGAGGGTGGGTAAAAAACGAAAAAAACATCTCCAGACATCGCTGGGATTGGTTGAAAAATCAATGTTAACCAGAAATGTCCCTTTGTATCACACTGACCTCGGTCATGAACTTCTCCATGTCGTCTTTCCTCTGGAAGACAAAAGCTCTCAGGTCCTTGAATGGGATGTGATTCTCCACATATTTGGCAAATAGAGTGTCTTTCACATTGATCTGGGGAATAAAGACAGAGCTTTTATTACAGACATACATACGGTTTTCCTAGAAAAGTCTTAATGAGCCACTCTGTAAGTGCGGTGGAGCGTTTATCTGCAGAAACACTGCGGTCGGCGCTTGTGGTTAGACTACAGCTCATCAAGTCTCATTAGTGTAGTTGGGCAGGGGAGGGAGGGACCGAATTTGATCTGTGCTCACAAACATCTGCATACTATAGACTGAAGTCTCCATAACCAATACAAAACACACATTACCGTTATGTGACTGGTGAGTTGATAAACCTGGATTCACCTCAGATACCTATAATAGATAGGTAATATTCATACTGACCATACATCTGTCTCTGTGTATGGTTATACTACATAATTACATCTCAATGGAATGTGTTGCAGAATGCAAGCTTACACAGAGACTAGCCCCTAGGGGAAACGACATCATTGGACGGGATCCGAACCGAAACAAACTGCATGTTATGTGCGAGGTAACGGAGAAATGGAAATCAGTCTACAGCCTAGATGTGTGACTCATTAGCTACATGGTCCACCGATACTCACCACCATCATCATGGGCTCGTGCACATTCCCAGCAAAAAGGTTTCTGTTCTGCCTGAGCCACAGAAGAGCGTTGTGTGTGTCTCTGTGCCGCGACCGCAGCTTCTCCTCCTTGGCGTTCAGTACGTTGCTCATTTCATTGAGTTTTTTCCTCAACACTAGCAAAGGAATTGAAGGAACACGTGAGCCAGAAGAGCATTCAAATGTGCTTCAGAGGTTCAAGGATGAACACGAAACACTCACTCCTGGACTCAGCGACCAAGTTGTCTCCCTCCCTTCGAAGGTCCCCCTTCTCTTCTTCAATCTTGGCTCTCTCAACCTGGCTCTGTCTCAGCTCGTTATTGATTGCATTGATCTGGGGCGTCACATCTGGCTGATCTCCGATTTTGGCCAGCTCCGTTTTCAAGTCTTCGATTGTCAGTCTGGTGTTGCTGATTCGCTTCTGTTGGTCCTCTGCCTCCGTTTGCTTCAGTCTCTGGGCTTGTTTGATATCAGCAGTCTGAGGAGAAGAGTTGCAATTTAGCATAGTATCCACATTTATATTAGTTTGCCTAAGTGCATGTAGTTGAGGTCAGTGAGCTCAGTTGCATTTTGAATCTTAAACACTGGTTCTTAAAGGTGCAGTGTGAAGAATATTCATACTTTCAGAGTTACATCATGGATTCTATTGAAACCTTTAATATCCTGTTTACTCGCAAATATGAAGTCTCACCTCGTTGTGTTTTTGGTCCAACTGATCTTGTTTCCGTTTGCAGCTGTTGGAGGCCTGCTTGATGGCTTCAGTCTGAAAAAATGTCATGTTCAAATGTTAGTAATGTTGTTTACGTAAATATGCTGAAAACACTGACCTTTAATTCTAATGACATTATGTAACTTATTTCAGAAACATTGAAACAAATTAAATGTTTATGCTGTTACTATACACTTAGAAAACACATGTTGTCAATTGTCTTCCTACCCAAAAAAATACATAACTTCCACACTCCATCTGTAAGATCTGACTATGAAACTAATCAGACAAGCTGCTCTCACTTACCTTAGCCTTAATCTGTGCCTCAGTGGGCTTCAGTTTACTGTCAATCTGCTGGATCTTATTCAGCATGGGCAGCTGAGACTGCTTCAGGTCCAAGAGTTGCTTTTTGGCCTCGTCGCGCTCCCTCCTCACGTCCTCCACCTCCTTACGAGCGGTCTCATACTCCTAAAGGCAGAGAGAGAGAGAGAGAGCGAGAGAGAGAGAGCGAGAGAGAGATCGGTTGTCTGGGTTACAGTTCTCTTGTCAACTTCTCTTGTGTTTTGTTTCAACCACTCACCACCCATGGTTTCTTTTTTTCCAGCAACTCGATCATGTCAAGATGTCTCCTCTTTTCATAGTAACGGTTCACATCGAGTTTGTTCCTCTCGTGCCTCTGCTTGATCTTTTCCAGAAAGCTGGCCTTTTCTTTCAAAGCATTCTAAAAAGGAAAATGAGCCGCAAAGATCACTGAGGAAATCTGCACAGACCTACGGTAAAATACATGTTTACAAGTTTTTAATATTGAAAGAAGCAAATCTGTAGTTTGGTTTTGTGTAAAGCTTTCTGTTTACCTCAAGTTCCCGTTCCTTGTTGCGGAAGTTTTTGAGCTTATTGTGGTACTCATACATCTCTGGTGGTCCTACCGACTTCTCAGTGGCTTCTAGCAACTCAATTTTTGACATCTTGGCAAACTCGCCCACTTTTTCCTGCCACAACAAACCAATCACATAAAATGTGAACTGATTAACTCCTTAGTTCTATGAAATCAGCAGTACAAATGATCATTGGCAGGGTAACTGCTCTGCACAGTGACAGGATTAAGCAAAATGATCTCCAATACAGTTTCCAACGGCTGGTTGTGTAACGAGCTGCAGCTATAAAAATCTTACCTGAGGCAGAAACTGGCAGAGGTTGCTAACTTGGATTTGCAGAGCTCTAACCACCTCCTCCACCGTTTTTTGGTTGGCTTGTTTTCCATTCAGTGTCCAATGAGACTGGTTGTTCTTTGCATGCATCTCTCTGTGAATGACCACGTTCCCGCCACGCTTGTACCTTCAGTGACAACAAGTGTGATTCAACAATCAGGTCCGTAAACAACTGGGAAAAAAGTCAAAACGCACAAACTATTTACATTTTTTTTCCATCTCTACGTTATATGAAAAAGATTATTATTCACATGATTAATTAGAATTAGACAAGTAACAGAGATTCACAAAACTCACAGTTCAATCTCGGTAAATCCTACAGTGCATCCTCGTTTGACGTAAAGCCCAACCTACAAAAACACACACATCATATTAACAGGCATCAGAATTCGATTAAACGCTAAGTCAGCTGATACAATTGTAAGACACCCAAATAACAACGTACTTAAAATTAATAGTTGTGTTGTTCCTCTTTGCTGAAAACCTATTAATCAACCTTCTAATAACTTACGGTTGCTAATACGATGATATCTACGGTATATATATTAAGGCAAGAGAAAAACATCTATTGTATCAAATTCATTTAGCTTACTCAAGACCATACTCACTTATCTGTATTACAGGTTTAGGGGTTTTAAACACATAAATTGCTTGTTGCACCTTTCACTGAGAACATACAACCAAACAAATGTAACAGCAGAATCCTGTTTTTACGATCGCCCTGAGCTTTTGAGTTTTAATGACAACTGAAGTCGACCACAGGTTCTCCTGCAGGCTCAGAAGGGTGAGGGTGAAATGATGGATACAACATGCAACTTCACCTCAAGATGTCACCAAATCTTACACACTGCACCTTTAAGTGATTTTAACATGTTCCATCATAATATATAAGATACATTTCTTAAATCATTTCATTAGCATGAAGATGTGAAATGTTGGTCTTATCTCCCAGTCCTCCAGTTGACCTTGTGGGAGGGGATCAAAATGTAACGAAAGTGTTGCGCTGGTGTCATTTACCTTGTCTCCTCTGCCCAGGACATTGGTTTTGCCTGCCAGACCCAAACAGATGGCACAAACAATGCTGGACTTTCCGGTTCCATTGGGACCCACGATCATGTTCAAGTTCGGTCCAGGCTGCACTTCACAGTAGTCATAGGTTCTGTAAAGGTAAACACCAGATATTCAATGCTATGCTGCATAATAAGCACAGATGGGTACATATATGCATTGGCTGTTTAGAAATCAGCACCTAAATTAATGTGATCAAAACATTGTTTGAAGGGGTCTTCAAGATTATCACTTACCATTCAAAGTGAGCACACATGGAGAGATCAATGTATAGAGAATTGTATATGATGCATCCGGTGATTTTAAAGGTGCAGTGTGAAGGATTTGTTGACCTCTAGTGGTGAAGTTGCATGTTGTATCCATCGCTCCACCCCTTCTGAGCATGTAGGAGAACCTATGGTCGACTTTAGTTGCCATTAAAACTCAAAAGATGTTAAGTGCGTCCACTTTTACTACTGTAAAAAAAACATGGTGGCCCCCAGGGAGAGGACCCGCTCCTCATGTACATATATATTAAAGGGCTCATTCAAGGGTAATTGAGGGGGGGAAACAAAATGTTGGTGATTACAAATTCATGAAAATGTCAGTATGTCATTGTTTCGTAAAATTTTTTAGAAGTAACAAAAATGACCTAATCCTCACACACTGCACCTTTAAAGTTGGGTCCTGGAAGCGGGATGTTACAGCTGTACCCCAAGTAGCCACCAGGTAGGGACGTTTTACTTTCAGTTTCAATGGCTGACATGTTGTCATCCTTGACAATAAGTCTCAGTGTCCACGCTCGAATGATCATTTAAAAGGACAAACCGGGGGGCAGCGTAACCGGAAGACACGTTAGCTTAGCGGATGCTGGTTGTTGTTGATGTTGACTGTCAGGGTCATGCTAGTTACTTACAGGAAGTTTTTCATGGCAATGCGGAGAATGGCTCCCTCTACGAAACGTCCGCCCGGCTCGCCTCCGTTGAGTTGGCTGCTGTTCATGCTGCTGGGCGTCTGTGAGAAACTGGTCCGCTTCCGGCGGCCGGTGTCTGCCATTATCGGGGAAAGTGGCGATAAAGGATGTCTAAGAAACTGTACAGATGAGCGTCTGCCGTCGCGCGCTTTGCCGAATCGCTGCTGAAAGCTGATTGGACAAATCGGTCACATGTGTTTTGGTTGACGTCATCGTCGACGTTCTCGTGCTGAGTCCTGTCGTTGCATCGCGAGAACACGTCTGCTGAGTATCAAGATATGCTCCCTCCTCTCTCAACACATTTGAAAGCCCTGATCAATATTTACTTTGATTCAAAGACAATGATTTTGCTTTGAAGGCAAAGGTGAAAACTCCCGTTTTCATTCAGTAAAATACAGAATCAGAATAAATATATTAAGTTATTCTTGTAAGGGACTTCAATTATGTTCAATTTTGCTGCATCTGATGTTTGCAATAAAGGGTAATGAAAACAAATATTGTTAGTCTTGACTGATTAAAAACACTCAAAAGTATTTTATATTTCATTGATCCCAAAAGAAATGGAAAATGTCAACATAAATAAAAACATAAATTCTCCCCTGATTTAGAGTTATAGTATGTTTATATGTATATGCAAATATACATGTATATGCATATATGTATATGCAAATATACATGTATATGCATATATGTATATGCAAATATACATGTATATGTATTTTTATGTATGGATATGTATATACGTGTATGTATATGTTTATACGTGTATGTATATGTTTATACGTATATACGTGTATGTATATACGTGTATGTATATACGTATATACATGTATGTATGTATGTATATACGTATATACATGTATGTATATACGTATATACGTGTATGTATATGTATATATACATATATACGTTTATGTATGTATGTATATACGTATATGTGTGTGTATATATATAAATATATATTATTCTGTATGTATATAGATATGTGTAATGTATATAAATATTTGTATGTATATATATACATACATGTATGTATAGCTCTCTCAGGTCAAGTTTTTTTGCATTTCCTTTGTCTTCCTCTGCTGTCCATCATATTCTCCACAGGCACACCTGTTTCGTATCACCACCAGTCCGCCTCACTACAATTAATGTCTCGGTTTCATCTGGTCCCTCTCCTGTAAAGTCCCATTTTTCCTCAATTCCAAACTTTCTCTCTCTCCTGCTGGAGATTTGGTAGAACGAGCTCTGTTGGGTCTGGTTTGTCTGCAGTTTTATTAATTGTGGTAATAAATGTGGGTGTTTGTTCTAACCAACTCTGTTGTTTGTTTTTTTTGAACACAGGGACAGAGTTTGAAAACCCAGGAGTCTACATCTGCCAAACACATAGGTAACCTGCATTCTTCTACACTAGTTTAGCGTTCATCTCGTATTGTACTGAGTTAGAGAAATGACACAATTGTGACCCATTTTATTGCTTGTAATTCTTTATATATGTATATCTATGTATATATGTGTGTATATATGTGTATATATATTTTAGTGCATATATATGTATATGCACATATGTTTATATAGTAAATGCATACATATACAAATATATAGTATATGCATATATATGTATATATGTGTATATGCATTTGTATATAAACATGCATAATTATATATTTGTATATGTATATGCATATATATATATATATACGTATATGCAAATATACATGTATATGAATATATACATGTGTATTTATATGTATGTTTATGTGTATTTATATGTATGTTTATGTGTATATATATATGTATGTATATGTGTATGCATATATATTTATGTATATTGTATGTGTAGATATATATATACATTTATATGTATGTTTATGTATGGATATGTATATACGTGTATGTACATGTTTATACGTATATGTATATACGTGTATGTGTAGTACCTTGTGTAGTTTGTAGTAGTGTGTAGTACCTTGTGTAGTTTGTAGTAGTGTGTAGTACCTTGTGTAGTTTGTAGTAGTGTGTAGTACCTTGTGTAGTTTGTAGTAGTGTGTAGTACCTTGTGTAGTTTGTAGTAGTGTGTAGTACCTTGTGTAGTTTGTAGTAGTGTGTAGTACCTTGTGTAGTTTGTAGTAGTGTGTAGTACCTTGTGTAGTTTGTAGTAGTGTGTAGTACCTTGTGTAGTTTGTAGTAGTGTGTAGTACCTTGTGTAGTTTGTAGTAGTGTGTAGTACCTTGTGTAGTTTGTAGTAGTGTGTAGTACCTTGTGTAGTTTGTAGTAGTGTGTAGTACCTTGTGTAGTTTGGAGTAGTGTGTAGTACCTTGTGTAGTTTGTAGTAGTGTGTAGTACCTTGTGTAGTGTGTAGTAGTGAGTAGTACCTTGTGTAGTTTGTGGTAGTGTGTAGTACCTTGTGTAGTTTGTAGTAGTGTGTAGTACCTTGTGTAGTTTGTAGTAGTGTGTAGTACCTTGTGTAGTTTGTAGTACAGTCCACAGGCGTTACACACCGGTTGTCCTGCGTTGTTCCTCCTCCACAGTGACGTTGTGGCGGTGTCACAGTTCACACACTGACTTCCTGTCCGCGGAGACATCGACTGAAAACAGACAAACAAAACATCTCATGTCATAATAATAACATTAGCTTAGCTTAGCTTAGCTTAGCATGCAGGCGGGAAGCAGGGGGAAACCGGTAGCCGAGCTTAGGGCAAAGACTGTGGTACAGAAGGAAACTGTTAGCGCCCTTTAGAACAATGGGAAAATGTTAGCCTAGCTTAGCACAAATAATAGAACCAGAGGGAAAATGTTAGCCTTGCTCGACACAAAGACCATAGCCAGGGGGAAACTGTTAGCCTAGCTCGGCACCGAGATTATTGTTAGCATAGCTTTATCAAATACAGGAAAAGGAGACACCGGCTTCAAATGAGAACAGGAAGCGGGGTGAGACTGTTAGCATAGCTTAGTACCTTGAGTAAAGTGTTAGCTTAGCAAAGAACAAAGGCTGTGCAGCCTGTGTTAGCATGTGTGTGTGTCGTACGGTCCTCCTCTTTGGTCTCAGCAGAGGTCTGTTGCTCACTTCCTGTTTGAGAGTACAGGTGTTGCAAAGGTGATGCCCGCAGGCGTCTCTTCTCCACAGGGGGGCGCTGAGGGTCCCACAGCTCCCACACGCTCGCTGCTCTGAACATAAACGTGAACATGAATCACCCTCTCACACAGACAGGTGCTGAGCAGACAGACAGGTGCGTGTCTCACCTCGCTCACCATCCTGCCACCATGACAGACTGACAGGTGACAGCCAATCAGCAGAGGGCGATGGGGAGGGGTGAAGGTAGCTGCAGGAGGGGGGCGTGGTCAGGGAGGGAATAGGCGGAGTATACTGGGGACTCAGTGATTGACAGCCTGGCTCGTCCAACCAGAGACAGGGAGGGGCATCGTAAGACATGGCTGGTGATTGGAGGATGGATGTGAAGGGGCGGGGCTTCCTGTAACAAGAAAACCGAAAGGATGTTTATTTCATGGGTCATTCTGGAGCTGTTGATGAGTTGTCCCCAAAGTTTAGTATCTGTTCAAATATTTCTATTTATTTTAAAAAATAGTTACCTATTCTCTT
>JAFBJT010110297.1:287977-321156 GCA_016785325.1 Chascanopsetta lugubris
TTAAAAAAGTCCAAAAGTATAATATGGCATCCGAAAATTATAAAAAATGCCATAGTATAGTATGGCGTCCGAAAATTATTTTAAAAAAAGCCATAGTATAGTATGGAGTCCGAAAATTATAAAAAATGCCACAGTATAGAATGGCGTCCAAAAATGGTACAAAATGCCATAAGTATAATATGGCATCCGAAAATTACAAAAAATGCCATAGTATAGTATGGCGTCCGAAAATTATAAAAAATGCCATAGTATAGTATGACGTCCGAAAATTATAAAAAAAGGCATATAGTATGGCGTCTGAAAATTGTACGAAATACCATGGTATAGTATGGCGTCCGAAAATGGTACAAAATGCCATAGTATAGTATGGCGTCCGAAAATTATAAAAAAGGCCATAGTATAGTATGGCGTCCAAAAATTGTAAAAAATGCCATAGTATAGTATGGCGTCCAAAAATGGTACAAAATGCCATAGTATAGTATGGCATCCGAAAATTATAAAAAAGGCCATAGTATAGTATGGCGTCCAAAAATTGTAAAAAATGCCATAGTATAGTATGGCGTCCGAAAATTATAAAAAATACCATGGTATAGTATGGCGTCTGAAATATGCATAAAATGCCATAGTATAGTCCATATTTCTGACTCTGTACTCCAGCATTTTTTCCAAAATATGATAAAAATGTCATTCTATACAAAGGTGTTGAAAATCAATCCAACATGTCGAACTATAGCAGCATATTTCACTTTATCTGCTGACGTTCCCTAAAATCTCAACACTCACCTAAAGTGGTAGGTCCCGTCTTTCTGTCCAAAACCGCTTCCAGGCACTAGACAGATCCCCTCCTCCTCTAGCAGTCTCATGCAGTAGAACATGTCGGGGATCTGGCCCACTTCCTACAACAACAACAACCACAACAACAACAACAACAACAACAACAACAACAGGGACACATTGGTTCTGTCATTCTTTCCACAGAACAATGAATCAGGGTTATTTGACGGGGGACTAGATCAGACCTTGGCCTTGTCCAGAGCCCTCTGAGGTAGAGTGATGCGGGGGAAGGTGTACATGGCTCCCTGGACTGGATTACACGTGAACCCTGGTACCGTGTTGAAGATCTGCTCCGTTAGCTGGGCCTTCTCTGCCAGCGCTGCTAACACTGCTTTACGCTCCTGCAGAAGGAAAGAAACGAGTTCCGTCAGCGCAAGTCAGGCTTCGTGATATCAGCATGCACTGTTGTCATTGTTTTCACCTCACATGTCCCAGGTGGGATTTCAATATAACAGTCTGCCATGATTTACAACCAGCAGCTGTTCTGTCGACACTCACGTGCTGTGCACCAGCCTTTGAATTTGGGGCCAGGATCAGATGTCTCTCCCGCCCCCTTGTGGCCAGTAGGAGTGTCTGCAGCTTGACACCAGTTACACAACAACAGCAATGTGGAGTTCTTTGTGTAGTTGTGTTTTGGTAAAAAATCAAACCTCCTGATTGTTTGTGAATACATAACAGCATGTTACATGAAATATTCTTTTACTGTTACACTGGATCAAAATACCGTGTAGTATAGTTTGACTCACATGCGCAAACATACGTTGGTGAGGCTTGTTCTTGGATTACTGCAGACTATAATCACATCAAAGCTGTAGGTAGATTTGTGTTTTACTTTGCGTGGGCGGGCAAAGTATAAAAATAATCCAATTACAAAATGAATCACCCAAGATTATTTTGAAAACCACCGTCTATGTGCACTTTAAAAAAATGAAGATCAATGCATCCTTGACCATTCTCGTAAACTCGTGTTTTGTCCTTTTATTTATTCTATGTCTGGCAATAATAAGAAAATCAAATCACAAATCCAAACTGCATGTATCAGTGGGTCATTGCATGTTGGCATCCATTGAACACAAATGACCACAGACCTGATGGGATCTCTGAACCGTACAAAGCTGTTGTCTGGGTTTGGGTTAGTGGCTCTAATGGACATGAGCTGACATTACAGCTTCCTGTACAAGTCAGAGTCCTCCTCTACATTAAGTGGTGCTAATGCATCTCTGCATAATGTGAGAAACAACAACCACACCAAGGCTTCTTCTCCAAAGAGTTGATCGTCCACTGCTGACTCAGAGCTGCACCAGGACTTCAGCACAGGCTGGTGTGTGCTCAAGTTACATCCTGGTATTTACAAATATTTACTCACACTGGAGAGCCTGTTTTTAAGGGTGTGTGCAGTGGGGAGTGTGTGTGTGTGTGTGTGTGTGTGTGTGTGTGTGTGCGTGTGTGTGTCAAACCTTTGTAAACGTGCTGTAGGACGGCTCGTCGGGCTGAGGGGGGTTGACCACCAGGTCCAGCAGAGCCTGTCCGGGAACAGGGGGGCACAGACGCACCGAGATCAGCTTGTTGAGCTGGGCCTTCACGGACGGATCCATGTTGATCACTTCCATGTAACCGCCACGGAAGCCACACCTGGGACGGACGGGAGGACAGGGTCAAACGTGAAGAATGGCCGTTATTATTCAGCCATTCATCGTGTGTGTGTGTGTGTGTGTGTGTGTGTGTGTGTGTGTGTGTGTGTGTGTGTGGTTCCTTACTCTCCCATGTAACATTTGGAGGTGGAGTGGAAAGACGCCATCTCCAGTGTGTCCGAAAACTCTGGTCCCATTTCAAACAGCACTTTCTTAAAAGAGTGGAATTGACATCCGGCTGCGTACACGTTGTCCTGATAGACCTGGAAATACAAACAATACACTCAATGAAGAGGCTCCTACAGTGAAAAGAATACAGACTTCAGGAATGAATTCATCCCATCAATTTATGGTAAACAAAGGGAACAATCCAAATGTGTTAATGTATATATATATATATTACTCATTATGTAAACAAAGAATCAATAGATAATTATTAATTGATTGTAGAAATTGCCTGTATCATTGCTTCCTGTGTGTTTTTTCATTCAGTCATGTGTTTCATTATTTCTATGTATTTATGTATCTATTAAATGTATCTATTAAAAAGCCATTTTCTGTCCTTCCACTAAACGCACTGATTAAAGAAACATCTATTTGTATGTGGTTCGTTTTGGAGAAACTAAACATCTGCGTTGACTTCACCGATCGTGGGGTGGAGCTCGAACGCAGCACGATGACAGATCCGGAAAACCTCAAGTGATTTACTGCTGACTCGTTCTTTGACACCAGGGCGAAACTGAGAGTGAGGAAGTGAAGAGGAAGAGATGTGTGAATTACTTCGTCAGCCATGAGGAAGAGGTTCTCCTCTTTGGCGAATCGGATCACATCCTCGATGCACTGCCGGCTCTGGACCTGACCTGTCAATCATCGGAGAGGCAGGGTGAGGGCAGGCGAGCGCAGACACAGGGAAACAAACCAAAGCCGAAGACTGAGAGGAGGAATGTGGGAAAGAGGTCACAGGAAGAAGAGCCTGTAATTGGTGTCTAAAATAACCACGATGTGTTTCAGGTTCGACAGGAATCTCACATTCCCTGACACTTGGTTCTTGGTTCGCTGAGCCACTGAGTTTTTGTCTGCGTTTGTTTGGCAGGATTACAAATTGCACAACATCGACTCGAAGGAAACCTAATATGTTTTGTGGATGGGCGGAGCCAGGCCCAGGAGAGAAGCCATTACAGGCAAATTCTCTGTCTAATATTACTTGTTGATTTCTCTGGAAATGATTCCTGGCTCTTCATAAAAAAATTAATTAAAGAAAAAAAAAAAAAAAAAAAAAAAAATATATATATATAAAATATATATATATATATATATATATATATATATATTAATTTAGGCCTCATTAGAGTAATAAAAACTACAGTTTGTAATTTCACGTGATTAAAACTCAAACAATAAACAAAAAATTACAATTACAATAGCGGACTCTACCTTCTTTAAAAAAACATATCTTTTGAAATAACACACCTATTTACTTATTTACCTCAGAACGTAAAAACTCCTGAGTGTGCGCAGATGTCGTCACAGGCACATCATGACCTTTAACCCTGTGATCTCATAACAGAGAGACAGGCTTTACTTGTCTATTGTCTGCTGCACCGAGTCTGACCACGCCTCATTTAACGACGGCGCCGCGTCAGACTGAAACTCGTAAAAAAGACTGGCGTCACGCTCGCCTGCGCTTCCCGGCGGCCGCCGCGTCGAGCAGCCGTCCTGGCCTCACGTACCCGTGGGGTTCCCCGGGTTGATGATGCAGAGGACGCGGGGGTCGCAGTGCTTCCTGGCTTCGGTCAGCGCCCGGCGCAGCTCCTCCACGTCCAGGCCCCAGCACTTGTCCTCGTCCAGGTAGTAGCTGACCTGCACGGCTCCCAGGTCGGCGATGGCGGCCGAGTAGAGCGGGTACTGAGGGATGGGGATCATCACGCCTGTGCGGTTGCGGCCCTCGCCGCAAACCATCAGCTTCATGATGGTCTGGGAGAGGAGGAGGGAGGAGCGCAACCAATCAGAGGTGATGAGACAATAGACGTGGTGCAGTGTGTGAGATTTGCGTAAAATAGTTGAAAAATTTAAATTAATTCGTTTTCATCAGTGTAAAAATCGCCTGGATTCAAACATGATGTTCATCTCTATGGAATCAGCCCTGCGTGGTAACCGCAGCCACCTATGGAGGCCGCCATGTTGGACCACCATGTTTTCACTGCAGCCCAGAATCCACAAACTACAACCCTTTTTTAAAATAACTTATAATATTTTTGAATATTTTTAATAATAACTATAACTTCTCCTTGGTGCCCTGCTTTAGCATGCAACTTCCTTCCTCTATGTAACTACATCTCACACCCTGCACCTTTAATCCACCGTCTTCCCCAGCATGCATGGACTTTTAGCGGCTCTGGCTCCAGCTGGCACTGACGGGAACACAACTCTAATGTGGAGGCGCTCACTTTGTGGGTTCGTCTTCTGACTGTCGGCGTGTAAATAACCACGAATTCACGACTGCTGGTATTTTTCAGTCAGTCACAGAGTGAAGGTGTAAAAGCTTCCTGATGCGGAAGAGGCCTTCACGGGGCTGATTTAAAGGTGTTTGCGCTTGTAAAGAGTAAACGAACACACCTCCAGTGTAAACATGTACACACCAAGACACCCACACAACACACACACACACACACACACACACACACACACAGGAGGTATGACATGATGCAGTAGCTGCAGGTTGTATCTCCAGCTCATTCAGCCGGAGCCTGTTTGAGCGGCATGAACCGGTGACTGCTGGTGTAAAGTACAGCCAAGCACGAAAAACGAACCGAGGTCGAGTTAAAAGGCGGATTCTTGGCCCTTGTGGAGCCAAACACGTGCGTCGAGGCCAAAAACCGTACCACGATGGCGTCGCTGGCGCCGGTGGACAGGTAGATGTTGTCGGGGTTGGACGGGATCCCGCCGTCCCTCCTCTCGATGTAGCGAGCCACATCCTGGCGTATGCACTCGATCCCCTGGCTGGCGCTGTACGCCCCTGCAAACACAGAGGAGAGTGGACTCTGGTTCAGACAACAGCGGCGCAATCGATCCGTCCGCCGTGTGTTTGGACAGCACGCACACAACACACACACACACACACACACACACACACACACACACACACACACACACACACACACACACACACACACACACACACACACACACACACACATACAGGAGGTATGACATGATGCAGTAGCTGCAGGTTGTATCTCCAGCTCATTCAGCCGAAGCCTATTTGAGCGGCATGAACCGGTGACTGCTGGTGTGACTCTGACAAAGCGGTCCGGGGGCGAGAGTGATGTCACACCAGCGCAAAGTACAGCCAAGTACGAAAAACGAACCGAGGTCGAGTTAAAAGGCGGATTCTTGGCCCTTGTGGAGCCAAACACATTGATCGACGTGAAAAACCGTACCACGATGGCGTCGCTGGCGCCGGTGGACAGGTAGATGTTGTCGGGGTTGGACGGGATCCCGCCGTCCCTCCTCTCGATGTAGCGAGCCACATCCTGGCGTATGCACTCGATCCCCTGGCTGGCGCTGTACGCCCCTGCAAACACAGAGGAGAGTGGACTCTGGTTCAGACAACAGCGGCGCAATCGATCCGTCCGCCGTGTGTTTGGACAGCACGCGCGCACTCAGAGCGTCCCGGTGAATGATTTATGAATTCACAAATGGAGGGGGGAGGGGGGAGGGGGGAGGGCGGCGCCGCGCGGCCGAGAAGAGGGGAAGGAGCCGGTGGTTTTGCGGTTGGTGGAATGAATGGGCGTCGTCGGACTGACCTATGCTTTGGCCGCCGCACGCCCCCAGGATGCGCCGCGCTCTCTTCTTGGCGTCCTCGGGAAATTTGTGGTCGTCCAGGAGATCGGGGTACGAGCACAACGCCAAGACCTGAGACAGGAATGTTGAAATTCAAATTAAACATAATGTCTCTGATCCTTAGATTCCTTGACACTTTTTGTGGAATAGATGCAAAGATCATGTATTTGTCCCATTTACCTGTAAATGTTCTACCTGGGTGGGAGTAACTGAATGGACCTTATTTCCCTTTAGGGATCTGCTATAAATATATATTTATAACACATGCCTCCAATGCATGTACTAATTTCAGGGGTCATGGGGAAGCTGATGGCGAAATACACGTACTGCACCTTTAACGATGGCTGCAAACTTTACATAAGCACTTTCACTTGAGGCAAAACCGCACAAGGAGGACGAACCTGTCGGAGAAAGGTGATTGGTTTCTGACCCATGGCGTGGGCGTCGCCGATGTTGGCCTTGATGACTTCTGTGAACGGTTTCTTGACTCCCTGTAGAGAAAGTGAAAACATTCAGAATGAGAAGAATGCAAGAGGGATTTTATTACACCGTGAGACAAACAGAAAACAGAGTAAACGAGACGTGCGTGAAGACACAGCTTAAAGACACCTCGACATATTGTTTGCAGTTCAAGATAAGGGCTCCCCCTCCCTCACAGACCAGCCCAGACTGCTCTGATTGGCCAGCTGACCCACTGTCGGATCAACTGCTCCCACCTGATGCAAGGAAGTGTCTTGCCAAATGAAATATCACACTCTTGATCCCCCAATGTGAAGTGAAGGTGAGTGAGCGTTTGAAAAAATAAAAAGATAAAAAAGGAATAGTGTTTTCTGTGATGCAGAGCGCCCCCTGCAGGACGGAGACACAAGGTGAAAAGGTCATCACTATGTCCAGCGCCTTACATGGCGTCAGGCCCTCCCTGTTTTCTCAGAGCGACTTCACCTCTCCCTCCTTTTATGTGGTTAACACCTGATGGAGCCGTGAGCAAATCGAGTCAGAGCCAATCGCATTCACCCAACAGACGTCTCCCCCCCGCAGGCCCCGAAACACACACACACACACACACACACACACACACACACACACACACACGTATCCCCTCTCATTAGCACCCTGTTGTTCCTCACAGACGCTGGCTGGAGTCAGATTTGGCCTCTGCACAAGGAGCTGGACGAGTCGGCCGCGGCCGCACAAACACAAACCCCCTCACTGTGGGAAACGTCCTGGTTTTGTACGATGAGCTCGCATCATTTCTTTTTTTATTCCTCCTCTGAGGCGTCACCCTTCCTCTCTATTGAGTCGGCGTGTCCCTCGTCATCGTCTCTGTGGACAAATTAGAAGCTACAGGCTCCGGGTCGGTGCCCGTCGGTCTGATGGCTGCATCTATTCATTACATGAGGTCATGTGATGAGAGAGCCCGACAACAGTTACGCCTTATTTCCTGGTCGCTCTCTAGCCGTCACGATAAACAACAATTTGTGCCGATGATCCCGCAATTCCTGCAGAGATGGGAACACGCAGGAGTTCAAACGCAGAGAACAATTGGTTTTCTCAAGTCTCAACAAGTTTGGAACTTCGGGGCCCTCGAAGAATAAGTGGAACAGGTTCGAGGGCGTGCACAGAGTTGCAGTGAGGTGAGGCCGTCAGGAAGAGATGAGAAAACTCCAGACAATGATCAAATCTGTAGCACTGAGGAAGAGTCACTATATATGGACACGTTACAATCTGAAAGGCATTCCTCTTTTCTAGAATGACTCTCATCGATATACAGGGACACTGAAGGCTGTTGAGGTTTTTCAAAAGTCTGAGTTTTAAATGCAATTTTTTTTTTACCATAAAAAACTGCAAAGTTTATCAGTTGGTTGCAAAACATCTCAAAACACCCCCCAGCTCCCATTTGAACACAACAAAGTCACAATCTAAGCTTAAGCAAATCTAAAAAACCAAAAAACGGCTGAATTATTGCACCATTCAATGAAAATACTTCGAGAAAATCAAAGCCATTAAAACGCACAAACTCATCTTTGATCTTTTAGCGTATTTCCAGTTTGAGTTCAATCAACAACACTGTGGTGCTCAGGGGCCAATCACAGGGCAGGAGCTCTGCAGAGTGTTTCAGAGAGAGACAGTGAAAACAGGATCTGGATGAGGGACTGAAGCAGAAACTGTATCTGAGATCGTCAAACTGACTCGCGTCAGACTTGCTGAAAGGCTGCGACACACTGCAGAGATTAAACTGGACGATGGAGCAACATGTTAATATTGTCATCACCTCCCATCTGTCAGTCGTTCCACGCCCTCATTTACACCCAGGCCCTTATCTCTGGTCAGCTGGGGCAGGACGATACCTGGCACAAAATCAAACCCCCAACTCCAACAACAGAATATACAAGTTGTATAATCTCTTTCGCATTCAATTCAAGGCATCAATAAACTTGTACATTAAAGAACATAAAAGCATAAAAGATCAATGTTGCAGTGTCCAGGCTTCACCCTGTGTTACTTATGGATCTGAACACGGCGCCGGATCTTTGTCGACTCGTCGAATCCTCCACCTGCTGGAGTCGGACTCGTGTCTGACTTCAAGCTGAGCGGGAAGCTCGAACCTTTGATCTAACTTTTGTGTCAGTTCTGAATAATGAACTCGTTACACACTCCGTCAAATCACGTGATCGTTGTCGTGACTCGGCACGTTTCATCACATCAAACTACCAGGAAACAGGCCTGAGGGGGCACGCGGTGAACCTTCCCATTCGACCGAGTCAATATTATCCTTTCTGTGTCCTTGCGTGACGCCGAGAGAGAGAGCTCGGGGTCTGTGCGCTCAGCGATAAGTCAAACACCTGCGGCTCTGAAATCTAAGTAACTGGGCGCAGCGCGTTTCCTTTTTGGTCCTCGTCCCTACATGCTCAGGAGGGGAGAGGAGGGGAGAGGAGGGGGGAGGAGGGGGGAGGAGGTGAGAGGAGGGGGGAGGAGGAGGGAGGAGGGGAGAGGAGGGGGGAGGAGGGGGGAGGAGGGGGGCAGGGGGTGGTTCTGGTTTCCCTCAGAGTTCTCCCGCTCGGTCAGCAGCACCACGCACTGATCACACAGGCCGGGGGCCACCGAGCCGGGCCAAGATGACCCCTGAGGGTCAGCGGGATGAATAGAGGCCCGACCCGGACCCTGACCGTGGTCGTCCTGTGATGAGCCCGACGTGATCACTGGAGCGGAGCTAATTCAATCTCAGACTCATGTGCTTTAGGAGGTCGTCCACGTGGGAAACACTGAACACTGAATTATTGCCGATTCCAAAATGTCATTGTTGGATTTTGGCCTCTGGTCAGCATGACGTCAGCAGTTTTAGGGATCGGACACAGGCAGGCGGTTCCAGGTGTGTGCCGGGTCACTGCGGGATGAAGCCGCACCACTTCCTGTCGAGCGATGTCAACAAAAGCTTCGGGAAAACCACAAACGATAACGTCATTCGGACAATGAGGAAAGTAAGAGGGCTTTTACTTTGAAAGGACACAGGATGTGACATAGTAAATGTTCATGGTTGTGATGACGAAACATTTTAACTGAGTACTTTGTAAATACACAAGTGGACAAATTACAGTGCCCCCTACTGAGCTGGCGTATGCATTACAGCGTTTTGCCGATCTGTGCATAGAAAGACTTCTAAACATAAACGTTTTTGTTTTTTTTAAATAGAAATGCTAAGGATAATAACAAATTCATTGTGTGTGGGCGTGGCCTTAATTCATGAGCATGGTCCTGAGATGTCTGATCACTTCTTCAGGCCTCTCTCAGCTCACACCACATGTCTGGGTGAGGATATATATAAAGCGCCATCGCAGCACAGATGCAAACACTTGCATAAAAATCTGCTGAGCCATCATTGTGCCGGCGGCAGGAAGCAAGGCTCCAGATAACTGGATCCGGCCATGTCAACCCTCCTCCACTCCTGAAGTTTCCTTTGTCTTTTACAAACTGCATCAGCTGATGTTTTTACAGGAGCCCAGAGTGGACATACTAAACATCTTTTGAGTTTTAATAACAACTGAAGTCGACCATGGGTTCTCCTGGGTGAGGTGATGGACACGACATGGAACTTCACCACTGGATGTCATCAAATCTTACAAACTGCACCTTTAAGTCAATTTGACCTCTATTAGATACATGGAGCGTGAATCCTTTTACACCAAACAGTTTGCGCATCTGAACTTTGGATTCCACCACATCCTCAATAAACTGGTTTATGGCCTGCAGTTGAAATTCCACTCGACCACTGAAGCCAAAGTGTTTTTGGTTTCCCTCCTTCATTGGAGGAGGGGAACTGGTGGGCTACCAGGAACCTCAGCCAGTTAGCCAGAACTGGGAGGCGCTCATCATTAACCTCCCACAGAAGGGAGGGAGAGGGAGAGGGGGGGGAGAGAGAGAGAGAGACAGAGAGAGAGAGAGAGAGAGAGAGAGAGACAAAGACAGAGACAGAGACAGAGAGAGAGAGAGAGAGAGAGAGAGAGAGAGAGAGCGAGAGAGAGAGAGAGAGAGAGACAGAGAAAGAGACAGAGAGAGAGGGAGAGAGAGAGAGAGACGTTGCCAGGGCCTCACAGCTGCAACACACTCCCCAAAAGAAGACCCTGTGTTTGGAGGGGGAGGAGGAGGAGGAAGAGGGGGAGGAGGAGGAGGGAGGAGGGCAAAGAGACAAAACAGGGCAGAGAATGCTCCCTCTCCTCTCCTCTTACATAATAACCATCCACAATGCACACTTCCAGCCACCTCGCGGCTATGGAGACGAGCGGGCTGTGCTCAGCCCCCCCCCCCCCCCCCCCCCCCCCGCCCCCCCCCCCCCCCGCCCCCCCCCCCCCCCGCTCCGGCTCTGTTACATGTCCTGCGAGGAGGAAGGACAAAGCTGCGCGGAGCTGGATTTATGAGGCCTTTCTAAAAGACGCTTCCACTTCCAGCAGCTCAGGGAGAGAAGGCCAGATCAATATGACCACAGCAGAATGTGAGATGAGTTGTTTTGCATGGCGGCGCCGAGGCCGAGGCGCAGGACGGACGCCGCCGCCGCCGCCAGCATGCGAGGACTTTTAACAGCGGACCACCTGTCCATGTCGGGGGGGCCGTGGTCCCTCAGACGGACGGCAGAGGAAACTAAAACAACTGGTCAGGATCAGAGCTCCATCTGTTTCCATTTCACCCCAACCAGGTGCCCAACGCTCGGTTCTCACTGTGACAGACGCCCTCAGTGAAAGTGACAATAGTTGAACTATAAACTCTGAAGTTTAGAGTTAATGTTTAGAGTCTAAACATACTTCAAGTGGGGTTAAAACATCTGTGAAGCCAATGGGTGGGGGTGGGGGGGGAACAGCTGTGGAGCTTTACGTTGAATCCTTTACGATTTACTGACATCTGTTGGTCAAACTGCATGTTGCACTTGGTGACCCCTCATGTCACTCGCGCCTACGACTGAAACCCAAAAGGTGTTTATGGCGTGTCCATAACGGACACATTTTAAAACAACATGGCGGCATCCAAAGAGATGAACCAACTCTTAAAGATGAGGAGACGGTGAAAACAACAGTTCATAACATTAAAGGTGACGTGTTGGAAAAGGAATGGAAAGATAAAAAGAGTAGCTCGGGGCATTTGGCTGAAGTGAAACTCCAGCTGTTTGGGAGGATCGACAGATGTGCAGGCATCCTCCTCCTCCTTCACACACACACACACACACACACACACACACACGTTCAGCCAGGTGTTGTTATTATTCAACACAGTTGCATCTACTCTATTTATAATCTATCACTTGGACGTCTGCCTGTTTGACGTGTCCTCTTTTATTTTGTTAGGAAAACATTTTAAAGGTCCATTGCGTAAAATGTAGCTAAATGCATCTAGTGGCAGAGATGGGAAGTTACAGTGAATAATCTCATGGATGTTTTCATTCATCTCAGGGATTTCGTTACATGAGGAGTGGGATGGCTCGAAGGAGGCTGCCATGTTTGACAGTGTGTTTTCATGATAACTGGAGGACACCACACATTCACATCACACTCAGCCCCAACATACAGCAGCACCACTAGATGTCACTCCATCCTACACACTGGGCCTAAGAGGAGCGGGCAGGGTTGATTATAAAAGCCTGGGTAGAATCACACACTGTTTACATGCACAGTTTGACAGTAACATGAAAGAGCAACACAGGGCATCACTAAATTTTACACACTGCACCTTTAAACTACACTTTCATTTATTCATCACAAATGTGCCGTATTTACTTTAGATAGAATAAGGTATTTTACATTTAAAATTGCCAAGTGACCAAAAAAGCGAAGGTATTTTTGGTGTTATTTAATATTCTGTATACTTTACGAGTGAATTACCACGTGACCCCATTAGTTACTCGTGATTTTATGCGTTTTTAAAAATGTGAATCAACCTGTTATGGATAAATTGTCACGTGACCCAACTTTTTGCTATTCCCACGTGGATTACAAAACCCCACCTACACGCGCACCCGCACCCGCACCCGCACCCGCACACGCACACGCTCACCTCTCGGAGCTCCTTCTCTATCTGCACGGCTCTCTGGACGATGGGGCCCCGCACCGCGTACTCCACCTTCTTCACGTAGGGGTTCATGGTCTCCAGAGTCAGCACCCTGCCCCGGCGCGCCACCCCGTCCACTGCCGGCTGGGACATCTCGTTAGTCGGGCTGTGTCACTCCGCTCCCCACGCACCAGTGTGAAACCTGTCACGCAACAAGGGGGACACAGACAGTGAGCGCGGTTGGACCTCGCAGGGGGATGAGCGTGGCCGCAGAGAGACGCCGGGATCTGGGAGTTTACTCTCCACGTCCGGCTCCGCGCGCAGCTCCTCAGATCCACAGTGACACGGAGTGACCGCGGACTCCCTCCGTGTTCATATTCCCACCCGAGTGACACGCCTCGCTCTCCGCTCCTCCTGGTTGGTGGGATCGACTCTGTTCTGCGCGTAAAACTTCGCCTGTGGCGCTGGATGCCAAGTGAGGCCTTCAGGGACTGTCGGAAAACACACAACTTTTACGCAACAAAAACAAAGTGTTCCTAGTGGAAACTTCAGGGGAAACTTACCCACTCTCCGGTGTTTGCTTTAAACACGAACTGGTGGTGTTTACATTTTCATGTAAATTTTAAGATATGATAATAATAATGATTTAAGTGCATGAAGTAAATATTGATAGAATAGTTTTTTTTGTGTGTAATTTTGGCGTGATTTAATGAATATAACTGAGTGAGGCTATAACTGCAATTTGTATAGAGAAGTAAAACGTCTTTCAAAGGTGGATTTTCTCTGTCTAACAGCTCAACACCTTCTGCATCTGTTTAATCTTACTTAACTTGATCATTCCTTTGATCCAACAATCTGTCACTATATTCCAAGATTTCAAAGCCACTGAATTAAAGATTTGATAGATACATCTGACTGGGTGTCTTTGATTGTTTGCTGCCTCCTACTGAGGCTGTAACACAAGACTTTTCATCCATTTGTCTCTCTCTAGTTCTCTTTTGTTTTTGTTTTTTTGAGTCATCAATAATAACAACTTTGAAAAGGTGGAGACTCTAAATGTGATGACTTTACATTGTGGTAAGTCATTGCCAAATAATACTATTGTTAGCACACGACATTGGTTTAGAAAAGTAAATACTGTATCATGCTAATGTTACTCACCAGCACCTATCTGTCCAAACATTGCCAACTAGAAACGTTGGCAACTGAGTGTATTAACACTTAATCAACTATTATAAAGACGATGTTATAACCATACAAATCTGGTTATCATATAATGACTCCGATTCCCTCTGAATTCAATGCGGAGTCCAGATGCATTTTGTATAACAATGGCTGCCTTTCACCGTTCTCACACTCTCTCTCTTGTGGAACTCCATCATTGATTGAATTAAGCCGGACTTTGAGAACCCACTGAGCTGATGCAGCGGAGTTATCTGTGACAAAAGCCCAGAGGGCAGCGACAGAGCAGCAGCTCTTATCTCAGCAGCCTCTGATTCCATTAATCTCTAATCTGTGCCCTGATATGGGCACGTAGGGCAAAGTGCTTTCTTGGTTTCAATCCAATCTCAGCAGGCATTCTGTCATTCTGCCACAGCGGTGACACACGTCTTCACCCAGTCACCTCAACCGAGGGGTGCACCAGGGCACCGTGCTGGGCCCCCATACTTTATGTATTATACACTGCTGCGCTGTGCATTTGACACCCAACAGTAACCGTCTCGCATCCAAGATGAATTTATGCAATTCGACAGCTTCTGCTGCCCTTTGTCTTATTGTACTGATTCAGAGCTCAGTCCCCCGTACTGCACTGAAGCTTTATCGTAATATCTCTGTGCTGAGTCACCTTGGATAACACGACCTCTGCCGTATGAAATATTACATCAGACAGCTACGGAAAAATGAAACGTGGGATTTCACACACTCACGTACGAGGGTGAGCGTTGGTTTTATGGTGGATTATAATTTGACCTAGAGTTACTGCTCCTCTGGCTGGAAAAAGTGGGTGTTAACTGCCTCCGGTCGTATCGAGTGTGTCAGTTAGTCAAAGAAAAACCAACATCCAGACACGACATGACTAAGTGTCAAAGTTTCACGTTACAGGTGTCTATCTATATTGTCTATCACGAGTAAAAGTAAAAGAATAAACCCAGAACACTGACTCATTTTCTTGACACTGCAAAGTTGATAATGTTTTTGCAAATTCATGGCAACTCATTGACACCACCTGTATAAAAGACAGGCCCGGCTCAAGCCTGTACGGGGACCCTGGGAAAATTTTAATTTGGGGGGGTACAACAGTGACACCACCTAAGCTGCCAAATTGAAATACAGCGGATGAAATATAAAGAGAAGAAAGCATGCGGCTGACATATTTACTTTAAAACAGGCTTGTACACATGGTCTAACTTCTCCTTAACGTATACACTGAAGAGATAAGGTTGTCTATCTTCCAACAGACTGCAACAGCTGCATTTGGTGACACTGGTATTTGTCTCATCATGTGTTTTGTGCTGTGAACAATACAAAAACAAAAAAAAGTGAACTTAAGTTGACAGAAGCCGTAGCTCAAACGGAGCATAAGGAACTCACCTCTTTGAATAGTGTTTCCTGCAGTGATGCATTTTGTGGACGGGTTCAGAGTGAGATGAGGGGAAACGGTTAGAGTGGCGGTTTGTGGGGCAACCTGAGATAAGCAGTTCCATTGCCTCAGGCTCTGCAGCTGGATTCACACGGCTTTGTCCTCTGTAAAAAGGTGCTGAAAGTGGAGAAACAGTAAGTGTATTTTTGGAATCTAACAGTTTAGACTGAACACTGCTTAAGGTAACAAGCTATTCACAAAGCATTTGAGAACCTTACCTGAAAAACTGGGCCGCTTTTCCACAAAATTCTATTTAAAAACCAAATATACTAAATACGACAGGATGGTAAATAAACAAATAAAATGGTCTCTACATGTGAGCATGCTACTTGAGAGGTAGGTTTAAAGGCACAGTGTGTAGGATTCCGTTACATCTATTGGTGGAGTTGCATGTTACAGCTGAATACCCATCACCTCATCCCTCCCTTTATGTTGGGACAAACTCTCCCTCAGTTATCATTAAAACTCCAACAATGTTTGGCTTTCCAGTTCGATTACTGTCAAAACATCTTGGTGCAATATGGCCGCCTCCACAGAGAGGACCTACTTTGGAAATATAGAACTCTTTCTAAAGTAATGACAGCAACTATGATTGTACACTCATATAGAAACATCAAAGAATTACTCCGTATTACCAAATGGAATTGTTCACCTAAATCTTACACACTAAACAAGTCAGATCTGTAGTGTTTGGCTCCTTGTTTGACATTTGAAAGCCAATGAAAGAGTTGGGAGATGGTTCGTGAATGCATTTTGTTTATACAAGCTCTGCACAATAAACCTGGAAGTAAACATAGTAAACACACAGTGTCAGTGGGAGATGATGTAACAGGTGTCAGAGGTCAGACTGAACAGACTGAGTTGGTTCCTGGGGACAAACAGAATCTTGTCAGTCCAGATGAGCCAGTTAGTTATAAAAGAATGACTCTCTTCAAACACAATCATCCCCGAGTGAGACAGAACAGAGACCCCCCCCCCCACACACACACTCACACACACAACTTGGACGATGTTTAGGAAAGACATTTGATCTCCCACACTAAAACAGTTCCCATATGAGCATGTGATGTGGCTGTGACTTCAGTGCGTGTTTCGGCAGCGTCACACATCACAGCCTGTTAAATTTAGCTAGGAGCTCATTTCAAATTCCAGATCAAAGTTACATGTGGATACTACGTACAAACAGGAGACTAATGGCACAATATGTAATGATGAACATGATCATTTCATCTTGCCTATATTTAGCATGGCTGATGAACCTGTTGTCATGGGAACAAAGGGAGCAAAAGGCTTCTATCAGTGACTCAATCACAGGGGCATCGCGACCTACTTTCGGGTCATGACCCATCATTTGAGAACCATTGCTTGAAATGTCATATATGATTCTGCATGGTCTGCATACAATATGGAACATGCCTTATACTTACAATATGGAATGTGCCTTCATGTATACTGAGTGTATACAGACAACAGAATGTGCGGATTTCAAAATAAAGGTTGAAAATGTATCAATAAAACTGGCAAAAGGAAGAATTTACAGTAACGTGAAATGATAAGAGGCACAAAAAGAGACATGCTATCAAGTCTAGTGGGGAGAGTTTTAGAATGTAGCCAAACACACACACACACACAGACAAACACACGTAGCAAAGCACAGCCTTGGGATATGAGCGAGTGAGGACTGGACAGGAACGTTCCTAGTTGGTCAGTAACGTGGCTCACCGACATGACTGAACATAAACATTCCATTTTTAACATACTTCAAAACCAAGGGTTGCACAGGCCACACAAGACATATCCCAGACGGGCTCAGGATCTATATCTGCACCTTGAAGCTCAGGAGCATGTGAAAGGAAAAACATTACAACATGAAGAAAGTCTCCAGTTATAAAATCCTGAAACAAAAGTTCATACAGTTTCAACACATGTAACTTACTTAATACTTTACTGTGTGGTGCCCTGGCACACACACCAACTTGGACTGTGACACTCGAGATGTGCTGACAGACTGAGTGTGTGACGTAAGAGGAGAGGGTATGGAAGGTTAAAATGCGCAACAGCTCTGGTAACCACAAGGGGGAGACAATTCTGAACAACTCAGTGGAGTATGGTACTCCACGTCAAGATGGATGGAATGACAGCTCCCAAAAAGTGAAGCCAAAGCAACTTGATTGCAACCTTAGCGGCTGCCTGCTCCACTGATCAACATTGAGTATTTAAGTCTAACACTCATGTTCAAACACTCGAGTTTGACTTGACTGAGTTATGGGATGAAACGTCATAACAAACAGATGAGTTGGACTCATGACTGGCTGAGCAGAGTATTTACAGTCAATAACTATACATAAAAGCATTGTGGACAAAACAATCAAAAACAGAGTTGGAAAAGAATATTTCATTGCCAGCACAATCCTCAAAATGTTAATTGCTAAGAATTACATGTGAAATCATGAATGATTTCATATTTTGTTTTTAAAAATCACTATCTAAAGTTAAATTCATGACAGAATTGTGGTGTTTCATCCCACCACATTTACATGTGGGACTTTGTGCAAGAACTGCAAACCTACTGTTATCAAACCTTCAGGAAGACATCAACCTTGACAAAGGATCATATTTAACATCTTTTCAACATGTGTGTTTGCAATTTAACTTAAAAAAAAAAGTATGAAATACACTTGTACACTGAGAGCAACACTCAGGATCAGATAAATAAAAAATAATTCCAAAAAAGGAAAATGTGAAAAATAGATGTATAGAGAGCTTTTAATTAATAAATTGCACAATAAACACATTAAAATGTGGGCTTTTTGTGCATTGGAGAAATAATAAATGATTTATCCATTACATCGTCAGTTCTTTAAAAAAAAAACAATCAAGGAAGAAAACAGCTGTGGTGGATGTAGCTTCAGAAGTTACATACACTATCATAATTACCCATGTCTGTAAGTGTATGCTTCATTGAACCACTGTAATGATAACACAAAGCTTTGTCACACTAGGCAAGGAATGACAGTCTTCTCAACCTGCATTGTGTTGATTCATGGGTGGTATCAATGTTTACGCTTTTATAATGTTACGTTCTAATCCATAGTTTTACAGGGAAAGGCATCTGAGGTCTGTACCATGGAAATCATTTTACATACCTACACAATCCTCTGGTTATCTGGCTTCACTGAACAGTCTGGATCTGGATCTATCGTGACGCTGGTTAACGCCTCCGTTAAGTCTGGGTTTTTCTACAAACGTGTTCGTGAGACAGAGAGGGAGCAGTTGACAACAATCATCAAAGGCATTGATTAAACACTGATATGAGAGCAGAAACTGCTCCCTGCAGGTGGACTTGGTCATAGCAACATAGTGATAATGTAAACAACATGATCTGATATCGGATAACAGAAATGGGCCAACTGACACAATGATGACACATTGTAAATAAGAACATGTTCATAAGTTTCTTATTGTGTAAGAACAAACTGATATGAACATGTGGTAAATAAAAATCTATGAAACAAAAAAAAGTCACTTCTTATCAGAAAATTCTACTTCGTTTCATGATGCTGTAGGAATAATGACATTTCCAGTGTCCAAATAATCAGAGGTTAGGCAAATTTTGGTCAGTTTAGTGAGATCCTGTGAAGTGAACCTGCATGTTAGATTTGCAGCATGTTACCATGGTAACATATCGCAGACCTAAACCACATCTCCTCCTTCATAGTACAGGCCTCTGGATTTTCACAAATCTGTTCCAGAGGGTGAAAGAATGGGAGCTCAGATTAGATTTCAGTTTGATCTGTGCTCTGTTATTTGCAAAAGGAGATTATCTTGCAACATTTGACCAGTCTCACTTTTCATTGAATGTGACCCCTCTACCACACATAGCAACATCCAGTAAAGAAAAGACAACCTCAACTTCAGTCATTCATTAGTTATACATTCTAAATAAATCAATTCCTTTGCAATCAACTTCATCTGATTCCAAGGCTTTTCAAGTAAAGAAAATGAAAAAGAGCTTTGCTTTTGATTGCAACAGGAAATCTTGTTATTCTCCTCCTAGACACTAGATGGACCCCTTCACTCTCCAATACAGTGAGTCAATCACATCATGCTGCCTCATCGACTGTGAACAAGGGTGGAAGACATGGAGGTTACACAAGAGAACCAAAGTAACTTGATCAGAGCCTGATGACTGCAATGTAAGTCATCCTGCCTGCTCCATGTTACTTGAATGTATCCACATTTGTCTTAAATATGGTTTCTATTATTTTAGGTGGTTATATCACACAGATGTTTGTTAAAGTGCTTATTCTTCTGATACGTTTGGTTTCTATTGCTTATTTGATGATAAATAAATGGGGTGAAACATCACAAGCGACTGACTCATAGCTCTTGAATCTTCTAACTAAGCACTATGGTTCCATCCCATGATTGTTACAGCGCCGACACTAGATTCATCTTTACAGTCTTCGTGCCACCTCTCATTAACAGAAAGCCTCGGGGACCTTGAGGATAAAGCATAGGTGACTCATACTGATTTTAAAAAGATAAACAAAGACCACAGCGTGGATTGCACTTGAGAAATTGAAAATGTAGCATCGCTTAAACCCTTGCCTGCCCGTAACTTTCAGTCTTCAATGATTCACACTCACGTGTGACTGCTTTTCAAATATTTTACCACTTTGTGCAACATAGTGCTTCTTCTTCTTCTTCTTCTTCTCTGTAGGCAGTATGTGTGTTTACATGAGTCCGCAGCAGGGCTCCTTGTTGTTAGACTGCTCCTCCTCGGGGGCTCGGAGTTTCAGTAATGGAGGATCTCCGCTGGCAGGGGTGAAATACACCTGGCTCGGGGAAGCCTCCGGAACTGGACCGGGTGTCACTTGCAGCTCAGGCTCGGCCTGAGAGGTCGTGACCTCTGCTGCCGCCACGGAGGGATCCTCCTCTATGGCGGGGGGCAGAGGCGGAGGGGGTGCAGGGTACTTGTTGAGCTTTGCAGCTGCTCGCTGGCGTTTCAGGTCAGCCAGAGTCTGGTGGGATTTCTCTCGCGTCATGCTGTCTGCCCCCTCACCCTCTGCAGGCCCGGAACCCGGTGCAGACCCAGATGCGGGGCTGAGCTGGTAGGAGGCGCTGCGCTCCATGAGACCTCCACTGCTCCACAGCTCTCCGGGCACAGACGAGGCCAGAGAAACAGATGTCCCTCCGTTACCAAGGCTGGAGGTTATTTTCCTGTCCGCAGCCTCCAGCTCCTCTAAACGAGATGTGGCTGTGGAACCAGCAACCTGAACCACAAGAGAATTACACAAGACCTGCCATTTTAAACTCCTGTCAAAATGTGATCGTATCAAAAAGGGAAGAGGCACCTTTAACATGTATTCAAAGAAGGCAGAGCTCTCACCATGGCAGCGTGCAGGTGCAGCTCATTATCCGTCTGTCTGTCCTCGTCTTCGTCCTGCGGGTCAGGCTGGCGGCCGCGCTCCTGCCACACCATGGCCTCTTTGTGGTGCTCTCGTCGGTAGAGACTTGATCTTTCGTTCACGCTGACACGACGCACCACCTTACTGCAAACACAAATCAGAGACAAAGAAGAGTAAAGCACTCTTCTGGGTCTTTTCATCCAATGTGTGAGGAGGGATTCCTCCTGAAGGACCACAACTCCGGCCAGAGCATTGATTCCAGAAGATGTATATTAGAGATTGGAGCAAGAGATAGGAGGTGAAGAAGAGTCTTGAGGCTAAAAATTCCTGTAGAACTCCTATAGAACAGTGATTATGTGTGATGTATTGTTAACCTTAAGATCTGTGTCTTTGGTCTAAGGGCTATGATCTTGTTATGTTGTGTTGCCTATGATAAGTTGCCTGTGATGTGTTCTGAGGCGCCGTGCGGACTTTTGTACACAGTGTGATCGGCCACTCTCACCCTCTGCTGCCGGTGCTGGAGGCTCGTCTTTGTAGTGTGCCTTTCTGTCTGTCCTGACTCTTCATGATGGCATCGTGCTTGTGCTTTAGGTCCATGAGTCTGGCTCTCACCTCCTCATCTACACACACATCTGAAAAGATAGAATCAGATGAGTCCAGATGAAAAAGGATTTAAAACAGAGAGGGGCAAAAAAAGAATATAATTCAAGAGGGAACTACCCAATTCACTCATCTTTAACATTAATTAAGTAGATTATACAGAGATAAAATGTGGAAGATGTTTACATCCACTCCATTTTGTATGATGGTTCTCTGCTCTCACCCAGAGGTGTCTCCTCCAGGATAGATTTGGAGTTCAGACTGGCTCCATGTGCGACCAGCAGTTCTACCATTTGTATCTATAAAGACATAAAAACAACACTGTGAGTAGGCCAGTTAGGAAAAATAGTGGGTCGACATGTTTTGCTTTTTCTGCAGTGCTTACCTGTCCCCAGCAGGAGGCGGCATGCAGCGGCGTCCAGCCATCGGAGTCCTTCGCCTCCACATCAGCTTTATTTTCCAGCAGCAGCTCTGCTACAGATACGTAGCCGTTAGCAGATGTTATATGGAGCTGGGATAAAAGGTCAGAATAGAGCACAGAGTGTGACACGTGTAATTGAAATGGCACATTGATGAAAGAAAATCTGCAGGTTACCTACGCTTTGCCTTTTTGGTTGAATGTTACTTACTGTTATCTGGTCTTATCAGTTCAATTCAATTATTCTATTACCTGTAATTGCATTCCAATCCATTGTATTCCACATATTTCTACAGCTACGTTAAAATCCCTAAGCTGTTAAATCTTCAATGCGTTGCACTGTAGGCAGCTTAAATAACTTTATCGGCACGTGTCCTTGTGTCTCACCAGTGTTGCACCATTATTGTCCTGAGCATTTAAATCTGCTTTCTTCTGAATCAGAGCCTGAATGTCGGCTAACATTGACGTCTCCTTGGCCCCTCTGCATTCGTCTATACGGTCCTGAGTTATACCTAAACACACACAGACAAACGGGAAGAAAGAGAGATACCAGTTAGCAAATACATAATATGACTATGACGAAGAAAATATAGATTAAATATAACATAAATTATTTATATGTACGAAATAAATAACAATGTGTAGTTGTCTGAGATACATTCACAGCGTTACAGACATTTTAATGCATCGTCGGCACCATCAGCTTACTGACCCTGTTCAGCCATAACCATTTCCAGCAGCTCAAGGGTTGCCTCATCCTCACAGAGGTCATAGGGCATGTTGCCATCTGCATTGACAGCCAGCAGGTCAGCCCCACTGGAGGCATGCATGCAAAAATATAAAAAGAAAAAGGATTAGAAAGGATTGGAGACAAACCTAAGTTGAAGTATGAGGCCACGTTGGAGTATTCGTTCACTTGCAAGGTTTCTGACATTCGAGCTGGAGCCACATTTGCATTGATTATGTAAACTAGATACTGTGATCAAACAGGTTGTCAGTCTTTTTTAACTTTGCTCTGGGAAATGACATTCATGAAAACGGGGTGCAGGCAATGACAGTCAAACCACAAATCATAATACCAAGCGTATTCATTTGGGTCTCATTTTGCATAGGCGACCTTTCACACCGAAACAGAGCAAACATTTTCTTGGCTGAACTCACGCCTGAATCAGGAGCTGCACCAAACCAGTGTGTCCACAGGTGGCAGCAGCGTGCAGCGGTGTCCATAGCTCACTGTCACAGGCATTCACCCAGGCACCAGCATCCAGCAGGCACTGCACCACCTCCACAAAGTCATCGATGCAACACTGAGAGGAAGGGATCAGATGCAGCTTTGTGTGACAATGTATGAATGCAACAACAGCAGGATACGGAAATTATGGGATGCAAGCAAACAACCACACTGAGGAGGGAAGTCTATGCATCATCACTAATACAGAGAAAAGCTTTAGCATGCACTGCCCGCCCCTCTGCTGTGTAAACACCAGTTTTTCCAAGGGGAAGAGCAGAGCAAACAGCTTCCATAAAGACTGCTCTGTGCTCACATGAGCCTCTACGTGCATGCGTACCTGTTAACTTAGTGAGAGAAACAGAAACCCAGAGAAGGTGGCCATTTTGTTGACAAAGATGGCAGTGTAGTTCTAGACTTGTGTGTTTCAAGGTCTTAAACACATGAGGTTTTCCACTGAATGTAACTGTCACTGTTCCAGGCTCTGGCTGTCAAACTAAAATGTGGGAGAATGAATCAGTGTGTTCATGTTAAGTGACTTTAGATAAGTTAAGGTTCTGAAACGTGAGGGCAAACACCGCTTGGTGAGCACGACAAGGTGACTGGGCACAACAAAAACACAGAAGTAGCACAAAGGGTGACCTTCCATCTTAATGGGAAAATGTACAGGCGACATGAGTTAGGAGAGGGGGAGTGATTGCGGGTGTGAAGCCAGTGAAGGATGATGTCACCACACGGGCAGATTTCTAAGCTTTCCACACGTGTGAGTGTGTACCTGATGAAGAGCTGTCAGTCCATCCTCGTTCACCAGATCTGGACTCACACCACTGTTAAGCAGCTCCCTCACTGAATGACGCACAACCATGCACACACAAACACGCACACACGCGCGCGCGCACACACACACACACACACACACAATTATGGCACATTACCTGGGCAGAGTCCTTTAGACATAAATGTTTCAACGGTTGGCACAAATTTCCTGCTTTAGTAGATAACACAGATGATGTGTGTGTGTATACAATGGTAAATCAACAAAACAAAAGAAATGCAAGGGTCATATTGACACGTGACTTGAAGTTTTCACAGGATGAGTGTGCTCCTACTCACCTTCTTCAACATCATTGCGAGCAGCTGCATCTAGAAGGGTGACAGCATTGGGAAACGTCACTTTGATGGTGCGCGACTTCTTCTTATCTGCCTTTGCCCTTGACCCCCGTGAAGCATCCTTGTCCATCTGCATCCAGGACTTCAGCTGCTGAGCGCGGCGCTTCTGGGCGTGCTTCAGACGTTCGGTGGCACTAAGCCGGCCGACCGTGGCCATCTCTGCCAGCAACTCCGCGTGATCTGCTGCCATTCCAGCGCAACGCGATGGAAGTGCCTATTTCTCTTTGTTCAACTAAATCCACGAGGATATTAAATCAAAAAGTTCCCACGTTTCTCATACGCCTCCTTTGTGGCCTTTGGCGAGGCCTTGTTGGGGCCACACGGGCCAGAAAAAGATGCTGCAGCAATGAGAAGCAACAATGTTTGATAAATAAAGTATCAGTCTAACTTATTTTGAAACAGGTCACAGATATCTCCAGCAACACATTAAACTGTTCCAGTGTCTCTTTCTCATCTTCTAAATCAATCTTTATCTTGCAGAGGAAAAAAAATATGTCCAAAACACAAGCTTCCAAGCTGCGGCTGGTGACCAACTGCCAGTCCTTCCATCCATGTCAGCAGTGGGTCACTTGGCCGAGGGGGGAAAAAGAGACGAAGGAGGGTAAAGGAAGGTGGTCACACTTCTCTCCACACTGGATGATTCACTTTAGCTTCTAATTCATCACAGTGGCAAATGTGTCCAACACATGGATCCAGAGGAGCGCTGTGTTCATAACAATCCATAGTGAAGATATAGTCTTATTACATCCAATGAGATATCAGGGGAGTTTAAGCAAAGATACAAATCCTTTCAGTGTGTAGAGGTGATGGACAGCTCTAGAATATCCTCTGGTGATGCATTTTTTGCAGAATCTCGAGAGTCTCAGAGTGAGGTGGGACGGCCTCAGTGACTCGCTGCTTCTGTCTGCAACTGTGGACAGAAAGAGAAGAGGAGGAAACGTCAGGAGGGCAAACGGCAAGTGCAGAGTTACAGTATAATGTAGGCTCTGCTCCTAATCTTATCGGCAACCCCTGAGCTCCTTCCCCCTACTCCCTTGTCTCCCACTCCTCTCCCGAAGGAAACGTGAGACGGTGGGAGGCTTTTCATTAATGATTGACACACCCTGCGGGACGACGCACACTTCTGCTGCCATCCACACTGGCACATGACAGCGGCAACCCGAACAAAGCTGTGGAAAACGGTGTTGAATCGTGACCGCGTGACCGTGCCAACTGCGACCTTAGCAAGAAAGATCACTCTCGTTAGCATTTTTAACTCCCCAGCCGAGTTATGTGGCACACACACACACACGCTCGGCTCTACTCATTTATTATTTAGGTATGGGCCTGTGAGCGCTGAGAGGAAGGTCAACTAGAGGCACTAAGTGAGATAGAGAGAGTGACTGACGACACGGTAGTCCACAGAGCAACTGCAGCTCGGTGAGTAGCAGCTCGGCATAAATCAGCTGATTAGATGCAAAAGAGGCGAGAGTGGATCAGAGTGACATGGGAGTGGCTATGGGGTTTCTCTTACAGCTTTCTGACGGATAAAGACTTTACAGGTGTTTTGTGGAAATTCATTAAAAATGATCTTTAGGGGTTATCACTTTGATAGAGGGTCGTTTTTAGGGGTTATTCATGTTTCACACCGATTGTCAATCATTAAAAGAGGCTAATATCAAATATTTAGAACTGGTGCATTTACTGTAAAATATTCAAGAAAATATTCATGAAAACAACTGATAGATTCTAAAGCATTTTTTTTTACAATTGGATAAACATTGGCTGCTAATCTAATAATTTGTTAATTGGATCTGTTTAGTAGTAATTGTGCATTCAAATTAATTAAGTGTATCTATGATCATTAAAATAAAATGCTGATAACATCAGATCACTCCGGCCGATAATCCGTCCACCCATACGTAGTTCCTGTGCGCCTGTGGATTATTTTTTGGACACTTCACCTCTCACCCTTTGTAAAACGTGACAATGTGAGGATTTCCTTAGATTGAAGTAATAACCCTACAGTTCTCCAATGGACCAGTTACTGTGTGGATCATTCACTCAAATACAACAAAACAAGAACATGCACAGGATCGAGACATGGAAGATGAATGTCTAACATACCAGTGATCCATGAGGCAGCTCTCCTTAACCGGTTTTCCTCCCACAGGAAAAAATGTCACGTTATACAAAGTCTGTGTTGACGGGAAATGTTCTATCTGGAGGCTTTAAGGTCACGCAGAGGTAGTAACCTGTATTTGGCCGACTTCGGTTGCCAAGGGAGAAAAGGGGAGTGTGTTTAGTGGTATTTTAAGGGGCTTTAAAGGGTTAAAGGATTGGCGAAACAGGAAAATCCTTGCTGGAACTTAACTGCTGCATTAGGGGGATAATTCTGGGCACAATCTGGGAGATCAGTGGAATACAAAATCCCAATCTCAAACTCCATTTCTGTGTCTTTCGAATCCTTGTTGATTAAAGAATATATCTTTGTTTTGTGGAGTTTGACTTACTTTACAGTATCACTCAAATCATATTAGTGTTCTTGTAGAATACGGTGATGGAAAATGGGTTTACAAACAGAGAGAGGCACAGGACTAAGTGTAGGGTCTGTGCTTTACTTCTATGCATCAGGCCTTTCATAGATCTCAATGTCAATCTCTGTCAATGTGACTTTGTCTGTTTAAATATCATCTATCAGACTTATAGGGAATATTGCTTGAATTCACACACTGACACACACATGCACGCACATACACACACACACCTCATTAGTGGTCCTGGCAGAACAAATCAGACAGCTGAAACCCCAGACAATGCTAATCAGTGAGTTCAGGGCACCAGGGGTTTTGAAAAAGCTGAGACTGACACTCTGATGTTCACGCTCCAATCTGACTGATCCAAGTTCACAAACATCGATGACGAACGACTATTTCCAACTGACAATACTGTGTGTGATCACCTGTTGAACTGCAGAGCAGGCGACACGAGCATGTCATCTTAAAAAGCAGCTCTGCTTTTAGACACTATACGTTGCGTGTGCTCCACATGTCAGCTACCTTCAGCATCCATGCTTATGATCCCAGTGTCATCTGAATATGAGTCCAAATATTAAGGGAAATTAATAGCGTTGAATATTTAAAGTTTATGTAGTCCACCAACTCGGGCATTTTGGGATTTGTTGGTGAATGAATTATGTAGAGACCTTCTGATGTGATGAGGTGAGGTCACAAGACATGACAACAAGATGTTTTGAAATGTGTTCGACAGCAAATTCTGAAATTTGCTGTCGACTTGTTCCATAAACTGAGCGAGCAGGAAGGGCTGTCTACAGCCGTTCACCAACATAAACTTTCATTCAACAGCTGGAATGAATGGACCACTATATGATTCTAAACACACACACACACACACACACATTCATGAGGTGAGTGGTTCCACAGGGTTAAAGTGTGGGATGGGAGAAAACACACGGCCAAACTTCCCACTTGGAGGGCGCTGCGCTCGATAGTAATTGGTCGGCCGAACCTAGGATGACAGTGCTGGGCTGTTGTGTGCGACCAGCGGCCCAATGCGGCGTGTGATGTGACCTGCAGGATCGGCAGGTTCACGGACTCAAACAGTGCTGAGTCAATACGGCCTGATGATTCGAGAATGATCCCAAAGTGAAACAATGCCGGATCGACTGAGCCGCCTGCCAAATGGTGAAAAAGGAGGATTCTTTCTGCGGCCTTTCGACTTGTAGGGAAGCTGAGGTCAGAGGGTTTGACTGCGAGCTGGTCAGATGAAACAAGACCATAACGAGGACTTAAGGGAAACATAATGGGCATGTTTTTCTACTATCTACACAAGAGGGACTAAAAAGAAACAGGGGGGGGGGGGTTCAGAGGAGGCGGCCACATTAAGTCCTGTCATGTGTAAAGGTTTCAGCTGCTGTATGTAATCACTAAGAAATCTCAGTAATGCCACAGACAGACAGAGAGAGAGAGAGAGAGAGAGAGAGAGAGAGAGAGAGAGAGAGAGAGAGAGAGAGAGACGGGCCACCAGAAAAACATGATGTGTGTGAGCTGAAGATTAGGAATTACTCAGGCAATTTTTTTTAATGCTCTGTCATGACAAAGAGTCAGGCTTTTTCTGGAGGGCAGGATGTGGAGTGCGAGGACAAGAGATGCAGAGGAAAGAATGTGAAACAAATAGATGAGAACACGAGGAGGAGGAGGAAGGATGGGGAGGAGACAGACGCACAGACCAACCTAGTTTAACTCCTGGTAACAGGAAGTTGGGTCACGTCATGCATGCAGGGGCAGCAACGGTGAGAAAGAAAACATTTACAGAGAACTTTACGCACTTCCCAAAGGGGGTGATGGTGTGCGGTGCAGTGCAATAGTTATAAATACCAACTGTATCTTTCTCTACTGCATTTTTTCCAAACTTGCATAAACACGCGGCTGCACGTGACCTTCACGCGCAGAGCCTCTCACATCCAAACACGAAGATGTGTTGCCTCAGTAAGACAAGACATGTGGGGGTGTGAGCACGGGAGAAAGAATGTTACCAGAAAGAAAAAACACGCATCTGACCTTTAAATACCTGCTTTATCTTATCGGGGAGGGAAAGGACAATGGAATAAATATTTTTAAATCATCGCTCCAAGTTACACACAATGTGCAGACTGGAGTGAACTGCTTGTTCAGCTGAGGTGGTGCGTATGGGAGGGTCAGAGCAGTCGTGAAGGTTAAGATTAAAGACAATCTAGAATCGGGGTGTCACACATTCGGCCCGCTTTTATTTAAAGTGTAAAAATTCTGTATTGGCCTGCACCTACTATGTAAGGACAGTAGGGGGAGTTTCTGCCACTAATGCAATAAATGTGAACATTTTCGGAATATACTTGTACTTTTTGTACTAAAACAAAGGGAAATATTATATTGTTGTTGTAAAGTTGTTGTTGATTAAAGGTTACTAAGGAATGATCTTGAGATCAAATTTGTTGTGTGTGGCCCCTGAAATCAAATTAATTTGACCGCCCTGATCCAGAGGAAGTGAAAGTCCATGTAATATCCTGTTGGGTCGCAGAGACAGGACTATGTGCAGGTGTGTGTGTGTGTGTGTGTGTGTGTCACATCAAGTATGAAGGAGCGTCTACATTGTGAAACCTGTGCAAACTGAAGAAAAGCCTTCGAGGATGTACTTTGACCACAGCAGTTAACACGTGTTGGGAGGAGCAGCGTGTCTGACCGGAGGAGAATACATGAGATTATTTCGTTTAACAAGTCAAGATGTTGTCAGAGTTGTTGAGTTAGAATTACACTCAACTGACTTGAGATTGAGTTATGAGCTGCAGCCTGTTCTGCATGATTATGACGTGCAGGGGTTCTACAGTTAAAGGAACAGTTTATAAGTTTCAATTTCCATTGAATTGCACTATGAGCGGCAGCCTGCAGTACGTTGTGATATGGCGGTGTACAGACTAAAGGTCCAGTGTGAGGGATTTTGGAAAAATTACACTAATTTCTGCTGACAGAAGATTGATTCAAAAGACTTCTATAAGAGTAAATAATCACTGAAATGTAGCAGGTGTTGTTTTCACTACAGCAGAATGAGCCCACTATGTTTACATGAGGGGTGGGTCCTGTGTGTGGAGGCCGATGAGAACCAAGCAAACACCTGTGGAGTGGAATGGAGGGCGGGTGAACTGAAGGGTACTTCACCACTCAATACTAACAATAACCTTAGATCAATATGAATTGTAGTTTGTAGTCTGTAGTTACAGACTCAACTGATTTGACATTGACCATTGAGCTGCAGCCATTAGTTTATTATGGTGTTTGACAGATTAACATGAACCTGCTGATGATAACGACTTTTACAACCTGTTGGCCTCTGACTGTTTACTCATTGACGTTCTGTTCAATAAAAGCAACAGTGTTACATTGCCAACACATTTACCAACAACAACAACAACAGGAAGTGCTATGCACCACCCTTCACTCCCACAAACACACATATACACACACCGTGGATTAGCCACGAGCCGCAGATAAGCTAATTTACCGAGCGCTCCTCAGACAGGCGCACCGGGCGGCCGCCTTGACAGGTACAATAAGCAGCTCATTGAAGCTACCCGCCTCCATTCATCGCGCCAGGGAGCAGATGTAAAGTCGACACCGGCCTGAGTGTCCCGGACCCGGCGGGTGTTAACGGTTAAATACGGCACGCGCACCTGTGGAGCAGGCGGCTGCCATTGATGCTAACGTTACCTTAGCCGCAGGTTAGCTTGCTCCGTCAGTTCCGCACCGCTCGCGCACCCCCGCGAATTTCACGTCATAGCGCCAAAAAGTTACAAACATGAGAAGAACATAGAGAGAGGAGGGAAAGTGTGAGTGTAAAAGCGTCGGAGGGAAACGCTGAGGCGTCTTACCTGAGGAGGTGAATGTCAGCGGGGGCTCTGGCGCTGCTCCGCGGCTGTGACACTGAAGTCGGCAGCGGTCCACTAACTCCAGCCCTCAGGGGGAATGCTTCACCATAACAACCGGACCTGAGCCCTCTCCTCCCGCCCACACGGTCCGCTAGAGGGCGCCAACGAGGGCTATTACTACTGCCTGCTGCTGCTGACATTCTCCCTCAACTACTTCAACGAAGATAATAAAGATTTTTAATTGATGATAAATACAAGAGTGCTATAACTTTTTTTTTCGTATTCATACATTTTATTGGTCCACCTGTCCCTCCTTGCCTCGTGAAACTTTATAGGTAAACCACGTAAGTTACAATATACTTTAAGTCACTTTAACTGTGAGTCATGATGGAAACAACCCATTTACCTTCCACGTGCACACAGATAGAGCAGAGAGCATGTGATGTTTTCACGAGTCGTGCAAGTGTGTAGTCAGTGTGTTGTCTTAATGTGTGTGTGTGTCACAGTCTCAGTTGTAGATCTGGTTTGACAAATATGAATACACAATAAGAAGTCAGGGAGTGTTTTTCTCTTGACAATGCAAATGAGACAAGCCTGAAAAAAGTCTCTTTTCACATTCATTAGATACTAATAATACCAACTGGTCAGTGTTCCATCTTTTGTCTGCTTGGTCTAAGAGACACTCCCAATAAACATTACAACCAGTTTCTAGTAATAACTGGAGAGAGAGAATTAGGAAATAATCGACTGCCCCCTGCAGGAAGTTTACAGCAGTTACCTGTTCTGGTTATCATTAATGGACTGCTCAGTGAGCCATAAACATAGTTCATGACGTTTCAAAAATAATCGTTGAGAATACCCTGAACAATGCATTTGACAGATTTAGTGCCATAAAGGTGTTGGCCTCGGTTCTTGTTAAGAATAAAGGCAAACAGTGAGGAACAAAACATTACAGAGAACATCCCTGAGAGCACAACTCAAAGTCCCCTTCACTTTCTGTGTCAGAGACAAACTCAGCCTTCTCATCATCTTAGTATCAGGAAACATTCCAGTGCAGCTTGAGGGAGATTTGTCCAGACACAATCAGCCCGTGTGTGCACAGCCTTGTTCTGGATACGATCCTCTTCATTTGTTTCCATTCTTCTCTGGGGTGACTCACTAATCTAGGCAAAAACCTATTAACTGCATGCATGGCTCTCCAGCTGACAGGAAGAGACGGATTGACAGTTTGTATTTAAATCAGAGTGTCTGGAGAGGAGCCATGTAAATGAGGGACTAAACACTGTGCAGGGCGGTGTGTGTGTGTGTGGGGGGGGGTGGGGGGGGGGGGGTTGGGGGGGGGGGGGGGGGGGGGGGGGGGTTGTCTGTACATGTTTCAAATGAAAACCTCAGAGACAGAGAGAAACTTTGTTTTTGTTTTGTTTTTTAAGAACAATTGCTTTTGGTTTCTCATTCAGTTCACATAGAAACCACGAGAGGGAGACACAGTTGGTCGAGAACACCCTCCCTCGTGCCAAGTCATCCCCAGCAGGTGAACGAGGTTTGCTGCTCACCATGTTTGGGGAATCAACACCTGACGCGTCCAAACGTTTTACGCACAGCTGCAAAAGTGGCCCGTCCACGTGGTAAGTTTGAGAAAGTTACTCCAGAGCATCAGGATGAGTGGAATTAGACAATACAAGTCTGACTGATACAATATCTCCACTCAGCTCACAGTAGAATAACATTTTGGAGAACCAATTCAACTGTTCTCAGATGAACCCCCCACAACCTATTGTTTACATGCGATTTCGTGCGTAATGTGTCGGATTCGTGGATTAAACACCAGTTTAAATTCTATTAAACCAGATAAAAGTGCAGGTTCATGTGAAAACAAAGCTATATTTTTCTGTTTTTGTCTCTGTGGGGACCTGTGTGTGTGTGTGTGTGTGTGTGTGTGTGCGTGTGATCACGGTGCAATCACTAGATCCAAAACACGTGTGCGTCATCGCCACCAGCCCTGACCGTGTTTTTGGCACAACATAAAAACAAAGTGTTTGTGGATTGTGGTGTTGTAGCTTTTTTGGTGAGTGGGATGTTTCACCGCTGCTTCCAACAGTTGCCCCCAGAAAGAACATGATTGCGGCTGTTTGAGGTGTGAACGTCCTGCCCACCTGCGACACTTCGCGGCTTGTAAGCAGCCAGGACAGCCGCAGATGTCGCTGAATAGCCTCGGCGCTCTGTCACATGCTAAGCAGCCTCCGCGGGCAGGAACGGCCTCCAGTCCGACAATGGGCCTCCCTCTAATCCAACTTGTTTTCGCTGTCTTGCTGGGACGCAGGGCGTCGCACATTAGCACTGCGTTAACCCGGACAAAGGACGCACATTCCCGAAACTTGCGCTGAATGACACCCTGCAAAGGGAGACCCCCGCAGCGCGAGCAGCTTTCTCTCCCCCCCCCCCCCCCCCCCCCCCCCCCCCCCCCCCCCCCCCCCC
>JAFBJT010110298.1:2617-20842 GCA_016785325.1 Chascanopsetta lugubris
GAAGGGAGGCGAGGGGGGGGGGGGGAGGGGAGGGGGGGGGGGGAGGGGGGGGGGGAGGGGGGGGGGGAGGAGGAGGAGGAGGAGGGAGAGGAGGAGGAGGATGAGGAAGAGGAGGAGGAGGAGGAGAAGGAGGGAGAGGAGGAGGAGGGAGAGGAGGAGGAGGAGGAAGAGGAAGAGGAAGAGGAGGAGGAGGAAGAGGAGGAGGAAGAGGAGGAGGGATGGAAAAAAATGAAAGATGACGAAAAAGTTTGCGAGAATGTTGAGCTGTCGTCGGGATGCGTCGGCTGAGTGAGAGGCACTTTGTGCTGAGCTATAACTGTTTGTTTTGTGTGTGTGTGTGTGTGTGTGTGTGTGTGTGTGTGTGTGTGTGTGTGTGTGTGTGCCAAGAAGAGAGTGGCTCTTGTATTATTGATCGGGCGACAGTCGGAGACAGAGATCGAGGACGACAGGTAGAATTTAGCGAGTCCGATGAAATGCACGCACTCGCTCACAATGGTGAAGATGCACACACACTTACCTTTGGTGCAGGTGACGGACAGAGACTTTATTGATCCCCAGGGAAATCCGAGCATCCGGGAGCAGACATGGAAAAAAACCTGGTAAAATAACAAACATAACGCGTTAATATGAAAGTACAGAGTAGTTTGCAAAATAATGCCATTCGCAAACATCATCACTGTTATAGATGAAAGGTGAATTGTGTAAGATTTCCGTCATTGATGTCACCTCTAAAATATCACAAAACAATATCATGCAGACATTTTCAGGAATTTTTAATCATCTAAATGCATTATTTTTTTTCTATTTCCCTCAAATCAGCCAATTTATGTATATTTACATGAGTGGATCCTCTCTTCAGCGGCCGCCATGTTTTTTTTTCAGTAGCCCAGATGTGCCCAATGTGCACCCAATGCAAGTATACCAGATTTCCATATGCAAAACACATGACCATATATGGAAAAACACATGTGAGAAATACATTTGTACACGAGTATATGAAACAAATGACCCATCTAGCCCATACGTACGTTTATGTGTCAATTCCATGTTGACATGCATGTATCATATAATTATGGCATGCATGTATTTTATTATAACATAAAATACCATATGAATTAAGCTTCACAAATGTCCATAATACTGTATATTTTTGATGAACTTGACTTCATGTGTTTATTGAATAGATGTTCACAATGTGAATAAATCGTCCGACAGGCAGCGTGTATATAAATATCACTTCTAATATCGTGATACACAAGTCATGTATGTCACATGTGCGTGAGCTCTAACAGCCACTTCCTCTCGCACATGTTGACTTCCTGTGTTTGCGTGGTCCTACACAGCCACTGTAAATATGGTCTGGACCTATCAAAGCTGTGGAGGGAGTGTGGGAGAGGAGAGCGCGCTGCGCAAACATGGAAGTGTTCATGGCCTTTAAATGCAGAATGAGATGGGAACATTTGAGTCAGCTGCAATTCAAATCGACAGGGGAGGAATTGGAGGAGGAGAGAGAGGTTTTCATGTAGAGTTTCACAGATGAAGACAAATAAGTAAAAAAAGAAAGGAAATGGGTCGTTTCAGTGAAATAGTCTATTGTTTGGGATTGAGGGCGGCAACATAAACAAAATGGTGTGTATGTAAAAGTCAAATCAGCGTGAATCAACCAGCAAAGTGAACCAATAGATCAACGCGCTAAATTGTTTCCGCCCTGATTTTCCTCTCCAAATCAAAGCACTGTCATCAGCACTCAGTCAGTGTTGCAGGTTCGATTCCTTTGTTCTTTGTGGTTAATGCGTAGGCTGCGTTCAGACGTGTTTTCCATGATGTGTCCTACATGTTCAGAGTTGAAGGTCAAAAAGATGCAACGGAGTGAAACTGTGAGTCATGTTGACTCCTGATGCATTTGAACCTCTGGGGCAGATAGAACATAACAACCACCACCATTACATCACCACCACCACCATCAACACTACATTACTGCGACCATCATCATCATCATCATCACCATCATCATCACCATCATCATCATCACCATCATCAAGATTTGATTTGTTTAATCTTATCTCAATCTAATCACCCAATCTGCAACATCTTTAACAACATCTTTGTTTGTTAGACTTTATGAACATATTTGTCCCAATGTTTCAGTCAAAATAATCATTAAAAGAAGGTTAAAGGTGCAGTGTGTAAGGTTCGGTGATATCTAGAGGAGACATTGCATTTTGTATCCGTCACCTCACTCGTACCCTTCTGAGCATGAAGCTCAGAGAAGAGCCTCAGTGCCTCCACTCGGTCCATGTAGATCTAACGTTATGTCTTTGCGTTTGTTTATGTATGAAGAGTCACTGTCGTCCGTCGTTGAATTTAATTGGTACGAATGTGTCAAATAGTTTAAATGTGATTAAATTGAATATGATTAAACCTTGAATGAAAGCAATGTATTTAAAATGGATAGGTTTTCATCATGAATTACTTTTTATTGATCTGAAATACATCTAAACTCTTTCATTTATTCTCATGACTTCAACCTGACAGAAAGTATTTATTTTAATGGGACCATTTACATTGAATTCATACAATAGAATAATAATGTGCTTTCATTACACAGATTTTAATTGTGTGTGTGTGTGTGTGTGTGTGTGTGTGTGTGTGTGTGTGTGTGTGTGTGTGTGTGTGTGTGTACTTGTATTTATATCTTTGCAGGGACCATTAATCCCCATAGAGTGAGGACACGATTTAAAAAGTGGGGATTGCTGCCCCCCCCCCCCGCCCCCCTGAATTTGTGAGGGTTGAGACATTGTTTTAAGGTCAGGGTCAGAGAGTTTAAGGTAGTAGTTCAAGGTAAAGGTAAAGGTTAGGTTAGATCAATCCTTTGGGATGATTTATTGTTTAGGGCTAGGGAATTCATTATGTCATTGAATGTCCTCATTAAGACAGAAGTACATGGGTGTGTGTGTGTGTGTGTGTGCGTGTGTCACCGAGTAACACACACACACTCCCTCCTTTTAAACTCGAGCAGGCCAGACTAACGTAACGAATGCTCCACCGAATAACATAATTACTCAACTACTGTTCATTCTAAACTGCTGCTCCACTGCTCATGGAGTTCTGACGGCACGTTTTAAAGTTTCTAGATTGATTAGTTTGTTTTCATCTTAATTCTAATGTGACTTTATTAAGGCTCTGTATGTCCATGGTTGTATCAGCCTTCATGCTCCAGAATGCAGGGATATCCCTCAATGGACCTGAAGGGAGATAAACATATTTCGAAAGTGATCTTTATAGGTGTTTTTACTATTTTACTTTACCACGTGCACTACTTTATTCACATGTATCATCTCCAATTTCTCTAACATTGTATTTATTATCTCGTGTTCCCCTGTGAAAACCTCAATCTGGGATTATATCACGCACACAATGTTGAACACGTTAGTATATAGTGTCCAGACCTATAGCTCCATATTTATTCCATTTAAAGATAGTGGTGTTCACGCCTGTACTCAGCCTCCTCTGCTGCATGTAGACGTACAAGTACAATGCATGTCCCACGTCCAGAGATCAAAATGACCCGAGTTCAGCAGCATCCCTCCTCACTGAGGCGTCTGTTATCAGCCCTGCTGCTGCTGCTGCTGCTGCTGCTGCTGCTGCTGCTGCTGCTGCTGCTGCTGCTGCTGCTGCTGCTGCTGCTGCTGCATGTGTGTCAAAGCCTGGTGGTTAAAGATCACAAAAGCCACAGAGGCAAACATAATGTGATGATTCTGTTGTGGAGAGGTGGCGGCTGCTGACTCTCTCAGCTCACTGGCGCAGTGATGCTCTGACCTGAGAGAAACACCACCACCCTGCACCTTTAAAAGCTTTTCATAGAGCATGTTTAGACTGTTTACATGGGAATTATTATTAATATTATTATTGTTATTGTTATTGTTATTATTATTATTGTTGTTGTTGTTGTTGTTGTTATTATTATTGTTATTACTAATATTGTAGGAGTAATTTTTGTTGGACTTGTGTGACTATTTTCTGGTCTATTTTTAATTTTCTATGGGATGGACTCACTTGTAGATACTCAAGATACTAATAAACAGTGTTAAAGACAAACACCACACCTGGTCAATTCTCCTGAGGGTGTTTTGGAATTATGCAAATGATTATGGAATATAATTCTGATTATTAGTCATCCTGCAACGTGTGTGAAATATTTGGACAAGAGGATACAAACGGTTCACTTGCACATGGAATGAGACTGAAGCCACGTTCGGGCTCCTCTGTGCTCTGATGGCAGATCGTCGGTACCGTCTGCGTGAACACAGCCAATGTTTGGGTTCTGCTTTCGACTCGTAGGTTCTCCATACTGGCGATGTGATCACTGCAGAGCAGCAATGTTTGGGTTCTGCTCTGAGTCATAGTTGCAGGTTGGTCATACTGCCTGTGTGAGCACTGCAGAGGGTGGAAGTCTGGGCTCTACTTCCTGTAAATGGTTGCACGTTGTCCCGATTGGCTATGTGACATAATTGCATGTTGTCCACGGTGGCTGCGTGAGCACTGCAGAGCAGCAATGTTTGGGTTTTGCTATGTGTTTATAATTTCAGGTTGTCCATGCTGACTGCGTGAGCACTGCAGAACTGCAATGTTTGGCTTCTGCCATGTATCATAATTGCAGGTTGTCCACATTGGCTGCGTGAGCACTGCAGAGCTGCGAGTTGTTGGGTTCAGCTTTGAGTCACCATTGTGGGTTGTCCACACTGGCTGCGTGAGCACTGCAGAGCTGCCATGTTGGCTCCTGTGTGTCATGATTGTCCATCCAACCTCCTTCTGGTTTCTCTGTATTACTGCGGTTACTTCCACCCACGTCCAAAGTCTTTCGGCCCAAGCAGATTTGGACTCGACCTGAGCTGAATGGTAAAGGTTTTGCGGAGCCACACAAAGACTCCACAACAAAGGCAGAAGGACACATTCTTTGAGGTGTGAGATAAAGAGTGTTTACTGTGGCTCCCCAAGTTGGTTATTGCTGCATCTCTTATGCGGTTTCTTCTGCTGTCCTCACAATATTGCAGCTCATAAATCTCTGTAACACACACACACACACACACAAACACACACACACACACACACATTAATACACAAATGGGTAAACAATGGCCCTGCAAAGACATGCACATTAATGCATGCATACAAATGTCAATGACAGATACAGGGGGATCTGAATCAGCGTTAGAGAGTAATGTGATGCAGTGAATCTCTCCTCCAAACCTCCACACACACACACACAGACGACACCATGCACACACTTTCACAGACGGTTGTGCATCGCCAGCTGTGTTAGTTGTGTTTGTGCTCTTAGTTTTAGTTGAGTCATGTTTTGTTCACTTCCTGTTTTATTTTGGTGAGGCTCCCCCGTTTCCTGTCTGTCTGCGTCCTTTAAGCTCCCCTCTCCCTCTGTCTGGTGCCAGTGCGTCGTTTAGGTCTCGTCCACGTTTCTGCGAAGCCTCTGCCTGCTGCCTGGAGGGAGCTGTTGGTTTCAGTTTAGCGTTGCAGATATTCTTTATTTTTTGTCTAAATAGATGGATTTTAGTTTTGCTCCTGTTTGTGCCGTAGTTGCCAAAGAGTCATTAGAGCTCTGATAAACTTGAGTTTGTGTCCTGTCCTTGTGCATTTGGATCCTTGCCTTGAATACATGTTTATGACTGGATGGATGGATGAGTGGATGAATGAATGTAAATTGTGTAAAGACATATTTGGCAAAATTGCAAGAAACTGCAACCGCTGTGTATCATCCAGCTTCCTTGAAAGAAGTGTGTGTGTGTGTGTGTGTGTGTGAGAGAGAGAGAGAGAGGGAGAGAAAGAGAGTGACAGGCTGCGAAAGAGAAAAGGCAGCTGAGAGGATGAGAGACAGACGAGGAGATGAAAGGAGAGCGGAGGAGGCTGCAGATGAGGATGCGCATCAGACATGACCTGGGTTTTTTGCTCGGAGCCATTTGTGTGTTTACTGGAATTGTCCGTCCCTGAGCTGCTTCTTTACGTCTTGGTGACTTTGAAACGAAAGTTCTGCATTTACACATGTTTTTAGCAGGACGGTTTACGTTGACAGTCGTTAAACATTTAAAGGTGTAGTGTGTAAGATACGGGGAAATCTAGAGGTGAAGTTGCGTGTTGTCGCCCTCACCTCGTCTGCACCCGTCTGAACATGCAGGAGAACCTATGGTAGAGTTCAGTCGTCATTAATACTGAAAAGATGTTTAGTTTGTCCACCCTGGGCTACTGTACAAACATGGCGGCCCCCACACAGAGGGCCCACTCCTTTATGTAAATATACATTAATGGGCCTATTTAAGGGCATTGCGTACAAAATAAAACATGTAGGTGATTATATATTCATTAAAATGTCAGTATGTAATTGATTTGTAATATTTTTCAAAAGTGAAAAAAAATGACCACAATCTTACACACTGCACCTTTTCAGGTGCAGACAGTCATTTCAAAAGTAGGACTTTTATTTTGAAGACTGTAAACCGGGGGGGGGGGGGGGGGGGGGGGGTGTGAACGAAGGCTATAGGGCAGAGCTAAGCTTGATTGGGCTCCATCCTAGCATGTAAACATCAAGCATGAATCACACACACACAGGAAATGAAGAATTTCAAAATAAAAGCATAGCGTGGCTCATTTTTTCTCGCGTCATGTATAACAAACACGGTGCAGCTCGGAATTGATCCCTCGAGCCACATTGAACAACATGCACGAGCTAATCTTGGCGAACACCATCTCATATCAGGTCTTGTGTTGTTGGTCCCAAGAAGGGTCCGGTGCTTCACACACACACACGTGCAAAGTGAAGACCCACCTTTGTATAACTGGAACGTTTCAGTCATGACGCGAAGCACAAATCTGTTCAGTGTGTCAACAACAAACCAACAAATATCCTGCGTTAGCTCTGGACTCAGATAGTGTCGCCTGCTCAGGGACAAGTGGATTAGATCTGCTCCTCTTCACTTCCTGGTGTGATTTGCACTCGGGCTCAGCTAAGTCCCGGCACATGTGGCACATCGGAGACTGACGTTCTCAACGGAATGATGCAGAGTGTGGCTAATCTGCCCGTCGTGTTCTTGATCCATCCCAAAATAATAATGTGCTTGACTCCCGGCCGCGCAGTGATAACAGGTTTCCCAGACTCTCTCATGAGATTAGAGGCGCCTTTATTCTTCCCACAATGGGGGAATGTGCAGTAGCAACAGCAGCATGAGAAGACACACACACCCAAGCAATATTTACAAAAAGAGACGGAAAAAAAACGAAAAACTTTGTATATAGATGAATATATATGCAATTAAAATGGGATTTTTTTGTATTTTGTACACTGTACACAAGGTAATAATAATTGTGATGGTACACTGTGTACGGGACAGGAAAGAGAAGTGAGCACCCTGAACCCTCTTCTGAAGAAGGGAGTGATTGTTTACTCGTATGTTGTGATTTGAACGGGATGGAGTCCAGTTCACCGGGTGAGTTTGTTGCCCTGACTGACAGCAGTGGGCCGGGAGGAGCGGGGGGGATCTCCCCCTCACACAGCGTGGGTGGATTAGTCAGAGTGTCCCGGAGGGGGTGGGACGGGTTCACCATCCTGGACGACGGCTTGGCCACGGTGGTCCCGTCTCCCGCCTCCTCCGCGGAGTCCAGAGTGTAGCCCAGGACAGCGCTGGCCCTCCTCACCAGTCTGTCCGAAGGCAGCTGCCCAGCAGACCACTCATTAAAAAAAAAAAAAAAAAAAATGGCTGATGCCGTAGAAGGTCCTGAGGGGAGTTCCCTGCACCCTGAAGGACCTCAGCCTCCTGAGCAGATACAGTCTGCTCTGCCCCTTTTTTTGTTTTTTTGAACAGGGCATTGGCGTTTACAGCCCAGTCCATTTCATTGGTGAACACCCAGGTACTCGCCCTCTCGATGTCTGCGCACTGGTGCAGGTGGCGAGCGCTGGCGCCTGCAGAAGTCCACCACTCGCTTGGACCTGCGTTGATCTGGAGGTCCTGCGTCGGCTCTCTGCGCTGCCCATCGCCTCCCTCTGCCATGAGCCCGATGGTGGCAGAGTCGCCGCAGAACCTCTGCGGGTGACGGGCAGACGTGTCGTGAGCTGCTCCTTTAACTTCCTGAGTACTCGTTATTCTGACGCCGAAAAAAACAAAAAAAACCAAACAAACAAACTAAACCTCACGTGTCCCCGTCCCTGAACCCTTCGGCTCAGCACTCTCCCTGGTTAGCGAGCTGCCGTCAGCGGGATTTCCACAGTCTGTAAACACAGTTGTCCAGCAGAGGATGACACTTCCCTTGTTAGCGAGCGCTTCCTCTGATGACTTCCTGTGGCAGCGGTTCAATGGAACAATGCAGCCCGACGTGCAGTCCCTCCGCGGAATGGTCCAATTGCTCGTTCAGCTCATTCTAGCGGACGGAGGAAACTACACATTCAGTGCTTTTGAATGAACGGGAGCTGCTCCTGTACCCCCCCCCCCTCTCTCTCTCTCGCCCTTTCTTCTCATCCCTGCACTTCTTCTCCTTGTTCACCTCTTCTGTCTGTTTCTCCTATTCCCTCTCCTCTTCTCCACCTCCTCCTCTGCTCGCTCCCTCCCTTCCACTCTGTCTCTGCATTGCAGTATCTGTGTCAGCCATCGGCAGAATGGGCTGTCTGGTGTGTGTGTGTTGTGTGTGTGTGTGTGTGTGTGTGTGTGTGTGTGTGTGTGTGTGTGTTAGACACTGCGGTCCCTCTGAAGCAGCTGGACAGAAACTGAGATGGACAGCATTTGTTCTTCTCCTCACCATCCACATCTTATCTTCTTTAAAGGTGCAGTGTGTTATATTTTGGTCATTTGTCACCTTTAAAACATTGCAAAACAATTTCATACCAACATTTTCATCGTATATGTACGTGGGGAGGGGTTCCTCTCTGTGGGGGCGGCCATGCTTTTACAGAAGTAAAAGTCGACATAGTAAACATCTTTTGAGTTTTAAAGGTGTAGTGTGTAAGATTTGATGACATCTAGAGCTGAAGTTGCATGTTGCAACCACACCACCTCACCCTCACTCGTCTCAGCATGAAGAGGAACCTATGGACCTCATTTGTCATTAAAGCTCAATATATAGAATTTCCACTTTTCCCAGTGTACAAACATCGCGGCTCCTGAAGAGACGACCTGCTTCTCATGTAAATGCACTTTAACAGGCTCATTAATAGAAAACAAAGAAACAAATGGAGGGGATTTTAAATTCAGGAAAATGATTGATATAATTGTTTTGTGATATTTTTTAGAAGTGACACAAATTGCCCAAATCTCACACACTGCACCTTTCATGACAACTGAAGACCACCCTAGGTTCCCCTGCGTGTTCAGAAGGGTGGGCTGACGGATACAACATGCAACTGTCACCAGAGTTTACACAGTGCACCTTTAATTTCACCCTCTGTGTTTTCTGCATTCTCTCTATTATATACTTTCATATTCTTGGACCCCTCAGTTTTTTTTTTTATCTCAAATTCCGTTTGCTTTATGTGGAGACGTACCCGACAGTTGGAAGCACTCTAATGACATCATCACATGACCACCTACCCCGCTATAGCAGACCACCTGTGGCGCAGACCACGTGCAAATCCCCATCGCTGCCTTTAGCCGACACCCACCTAGTCCAACCCCCCTGCCCCCCCCCCCACCCCCCGCTAAGAGTTGACCTCAGAACCCAAAGACCCATAGACCCACTGACCAGCCTCTCATGATCAACTGTTTTCCCCTCCGTTGACGAAGCAGCCGCCAGAAAACATGTGAGACATCTCTTCTGCCTGGCTGCTCCTTGTGCCTTCGGGCAATCGGGGCCTGTTTTCAAAGTACAAGCCCGACAGAGAGGGTTAAGAGAATCAGATCACAGGCCTTGTTTTCATGGAGCGTCAAATGACCCTCACATCTCATTGGCTGTTTTCCAGGCCCCTCTGTGGTAGATGAGCATCCAACCCCATGAACTCTTCACATGTCTCGCATGTTGTCAGAGATTCTGTGTCTGTTTACACAAACCTCTGAATTGCTACAGAAAGGTGAAGTGTAACTCAGTGGTGCTTTGAATGTGCTTAGAGTGCATGAGGTCATTGGTTCAATTCCCACCCTCTCCATCCACCCACAGTGGGTGTGGGTAGATGGAGACGCTTCTAACACAAGCGTCTGCTAAATGAAATTGTAGAATGTGGAGATGAGGGTCTTTTTTTTGTTTTTCCTCCGAATCCGGAGGAAAATATGACATAAGAGACAATTCAACCAGCGAAACCCAAACAGAAAGAGTAAGACTCTGAGGTATTGAGGCGTGTAGCATAATGAGATGTATATAATGGCAAAGACCAGTTCCCCATGCATCGACACACAGACGCCAGTGGGAGTGATGAGTTCCCAGTCTGAGCCCAGTGGATAACATCTCATCCCTCCTGCTCCTCAGCCTCCTGGAAGCTTCACGCACGCCCTTTGAAGCTCTGCTGACGGCTTTTCCTCTTAATGCACACGTGATGCTCAGGAGGCAGTGGGCTTCATGGATGTCTTTTTTTTTTTGTTCGAAAAAGCACCCCCCCCCCCCCCACCCCCCCCCCACACACACACACACACACTTCTTTGCTTTGAGCATGTACCATATATGCCACACCCTCTATCCCACTCCTTTGTCTCTGCATGCTTCTTCTATCCAGAACCTCCATGTTCATCCTGGGCCCTTCATGCTTTGTTGACGACATCCCTCATAATAAAACCATCTAAACTACACATTGCATGCAGAGCTGCCTCAACATGAGGAACTGGTGATGTGCATTTTTTTTTGGGTGCCTGGAAAAGTCAAAACTTTGACTTTAAACATCCAATTTTTTTTTTTTTTTACTATTATGTGTGTTTAAAGGTGCCGTGTGTGAGATTTGGTGACATCTACTGGTGAAGTAGCATGTTGTATATCTCATCCTTCCCATTTGCGAATGGAGGGGAACCTCTAGCAGCCCTCAGTTGTCATTGGAGCTAGAAATATGTTTAGTCTGTCCACTCCGGGCTACTGGAAAAACATGGCCGCCCACGTAGAAAGGACCAGCTGCTCATGGGTTCTTGACTCCTGGATTCATCCCAGCGCTTTTAAGTTATTTCTATCTTGTCATGTCACCTTGTATTCGTTTTTTTTTTGTATCCTGATTTTCCAGCGCTTTACGTTATTATTATTATAATTATTATTATAGAACCTTCTGTTTTTGTAGATGCCCTCGCGCATGTTTGGTTTTGTTTGATTAATCAATTCATATTTTCATAACCTTCCCTCTTGTCTTGTGCATTTGGGTGGGTGCCGAGTGTGCGCAGTGGTAACGCCCTGTTATCTGTCAGGGCACAGGACGATGGGTCCAGAGAAGCCTGCATGTCCGACCTTGGACGTTCAGCCAATCCGGTGAGTGTGATGCTGCACATGTTGGATCTGTCTGAACTCACCTCAGCACTTGTACTTGACACCGGTAATTTGGCACCGTGTTGGCGCCTCTGATGAGGTTAAATGAGCATGAAACCAATCGAGACCTGGGTCGTATGAAGACGATATGATCAAAACGGCGACAGCTTTACCTCCCGCGAGAAACAACGTAGGAAATGTCATGACATTTCTGTTTGTTTCATCTGCTCATTTGAAGGTTAGAGTCTGCTTATCGCCGCCCACACATCCCATTTCATTTGTCATCGGCGCTCACAAAACACACACACACACGCACACACACACACACACACACACACACACACACACACACACACACATACACATACACACACTTCCAGAGGCGAGCATTAGGGAATGTGATGGCCACTGGATGGCAGTGCAGTATTGTAACCGGAAGTAAATGGGAAGTGAAGAGGAGGCAGTTCTCCATTTCCGGTTTAGATTGATGACGTCCTGAGTTTCTTCTTACTACTGTTTGACCAAGTCACCGACAGACGGTAAGAAACTCGACATATTTACCGGACACGTTCCCACTGACACGCGCATAAACACGCAGCTAACCGAGCTAACTGCTAACACACGAACATCGAATCAAGACAACGGCTAAAACACATGTTGCTAACTGAGCTAACTGCTAAAAGGCAGATACACAGATGCACACACAGCCAGCTTAGCTAACTGCTAACACACACATGCATATATATATGCGCGCGTGTGTATGTGTGTGTATACGTGTGTGTATACTGAATTTAGATAACTGTTTACGGGCAAATATATAGCTAACGCACACAGTTTACAGAGCTAATGGCTAAAGAACACAGCTAGCTGAGTAGCTGAGCTAATCACAGAGACGTAAACAGCTCTTGTGACGTTGTGTGTCTGATCACGTGATCATCGGTACATGGTTTGTGTTGAAATGATTTTCTTTTGTAAACTCAAGACACAGGAGGTGGCAGTGAACCCGAAACACTGGTCAGACCGGAAGTCATTATGTCTTGTAGCAGAGGTAGATGGATGGATTAAAAGATAGATGGATAGATACTTTATTGATCCCGAGGGAAATTCAAGCATCCAGTAGCAAACAGTACAGCAAAGAAGTAGAAGTTAAAACAATGCTTTTCATACCCCTCACTTCAATCTTACATTTTAAAATAGAATAGAATGAATAGAATAGAATAGAATGAATAGAATAGAATAGAATGCCTTTATTGTCATTATACACAATCTACAACGAGATTGAAGGACAACTCTGGTGGTGCTAAGAGGGAAACAACAGGGGTACCCTAAATATAAAGTCTATAAAAATAAAATTAAAAATAATAAAAATATCTGATCTGAAAATGTAAGAAAGAATAGAATCATCGTTTCAAAACACATTTACATCACGGCCATGTTCACACTCTCATGAAGCTGACCTCAGCCTCTGATTTGCTGCCTCTGTTTCGTCATAGCGACAAAACTGGTGACTGATACCTTTAATAAAGGACACGCCCACCAGGTGGATCCTGAGTTGAAATGTCCCAGCATTCACTGCTTCTCATGGAGGAACCGTGGCGCCGGCAAGGGACACGAGATGTGATGTTTGAGAGTCACACTGATCTGATCACGTAACAATGCTTTCACAAACCTATGTTGCTAGGCAACGGCAGAACAACCTGGATGAGTTGATGTCCTGACAGAAATCAGTGGAGGGTGTGAGCTCAGGTCTCAGCCTGTCCACACCTGAGTTCAGATAACTCGAACCCAAACAGGCTTCACCACTCACCTGTGACACATCTGAAGGAGCAGGAAATGAATTCTTCCAACGTTTCCTCATCATGATGTCATCCTAATGATGTCATGACATCACACTTTCATCTCTTTATCGTCCAACAGGAAGTGAGTCCTTCACCTGTCACCTGACCTGCTGACTTACTGAGGGGGTTCCCTCCACATACATTGTGCTGTAACACACACGCATAAGCAGTGAGTAGCACACACACACACACACACACACACACACACACACACACACACTGTGACACATCATGATTGTAAACACATCAGTAGAAAAGCGGTGGTTGTTGGTTCCAGGGTCCAATCAGACGTCAGTATGGTGTTAGCAGATCTGGGGAGGAAGATCACCTCGGCGCTGAGGTCACTCAGCAACGCCACCATCATCAATGAGGAGGTAACTACAACCTGAACCCTGGGGTCATGAGTCAGCTGTTGTTGATGATCAGAGTCAGAGGAGGGCGCTACAATCTTCTGATGTGTGTGTGTGTGTGTGTTTCAGGTGTTGAACGCCATGTTGAAGGAGGTGTGCGCCGCCCTGCTGGAGGCCGACGTCAACATCAAACTGGTCAAACAGCTGAGAGAGAACGTCAAGTGAGTCCTGGATCAACATCAATATGAGCCGAGTTCTGTCCAGCATTGGTCCTGGTCTGGCTCTGGTCCTGCTGTTGTCCTGGTCTGGCTCTGGTCCTGGACCCACTGTTGTCTTGGTCCAGCTGCAGTCTCTCAGAGTTGTGTTGTGTCCCTGCAGGTCTGCCATAGATCTGGAGGAGATGGCGTCAGGTCTGAACAAGAGGAAGATGATCCAACACGCCGTCTTCAAAGAGCTAGTCAAGGTGAGACACGTCAGGTCCTGCTCACTAACACCACCAGGGGGAGCTGATCAGCACACAGCACATCGTGTGCGTGTGTGTGTGTGTGTGTGTGTGTGTGTGTGTGTGTGTGTGTGTGTGTGTGTGTGTGTGTGTGTAGCTGGTTGACCCTGGAGTTAAGGCCTGGACTCCGACTAAAGGGAAGAACAACGTCATCATGTTTGTTGGTCTTCAGGGAAGCGGAAAAACCACAACCTGCTCTAAGGTGACCCCCCCCCCCCGCCCACCGCAACCTCACCCCTCCCTCAAGAACAAAACACTACTAAATACAACCCCCTGCTGTTTGTCTCTGAAACTCTGCTGTGTTTGATGCAGTTGGCATATTATTACCAGAGGAAAGGCTGGAAGACCTGTCTGATCTGTGCAGACACCTTCAGAGCAGGTACACACGCACACACACACCTGTACACACACACACACCTGTACATACATACACAGTGGTGGTCAAACACCTTTAACCACTTCACATGGCAGCTGACATGAAAGCTCTGATCTTTGACCTCTCATCTGTCACAGGTGCCTTTGATCAGCTCAAACAAAATGCCACTAAAGCCAGAATCCCCTTCTATGGCAGGTGAGTCATACAGCGCCCCCTCCTGTCCCCGTGTGTGTGTGTGTGTGTGTAGTGAGGGTGTGTTGTGTTCAGTTACACAGAGATGGACCCGGTGGTCATCGCGTCTGAGGGCGTGGACAAGTTCAAAGCTGAAAACTTTGAGATCATCATCGTGGACACGAGTGGACGACACAAACAGGAAGACTCTCTGTTTGAGGAAATGTTGCAAGTGTCTAACGCAGTGGTGAGACCCTGAAGGCACCATCACCCTCTCACCTCTCTGCTGCACCTTCAGGTGCCCGCACATTTCATCTCTGCCTGTTGTTTCCATAGCAACCAGACAACATCGTGTACGTGATGGACGCCTCCATCGGACAGGCGTGCGAGTCCCAGGCCAAAGCCTTTAAAGACAAAGTGGACGTGGCGTCTGTGATCGTTACCAAACTGGATGGACACGCCAAAGGGGGAGGAGCTCTGAGCGCGTAAGGCGATCGTCCTTCGGTTGGATGTTTTCACGACAGATTTCACGCTGCTTTACCTTCCTGTTGTGCTGTTTCCCGTCAGAGTGGCGGCCACCAGGAGTCCCATCATCTTCATCGGGACGGGCGAACACATCGACGACTTCGAGCCGTTCAAGACGCAGCCGTTCATCAGCAAACTGCTGGGTAATCTGACACGGCGCCACCTGCTGGGTGGACAAACACTATAACATGTTTCAATGATGTCGAAACAAGACGGCTGAACATGTAAACGCACGAGAAATTCTCCTTCCTGTCAATAACCACATGGAACTCTTTGATGTGGTGTCTTGTGTTGCCATGGCAACCGTCTCTTCTGTCAGGGATGGGAGATATCGAAGGACTGATCGACAGAGTGAACGAGCTCAAACTGGACGATAACGAGGAGCTGATCGACAAACTCAAACACGGTAATCAATTCATCAAATGTAGGTGGAGAACAGGCTGTGATCCAACTGACCTTTGACCCGTGACCGTTGACCTTTAACCCGCAGGCCAGTTCACCCTCAGAGACATGTACGAGCAGTTCCAGAACATCATGAAGATGGGACCGTTCGGACAGATCATGGTAAACTCCTCCCTGGGCGGAGTCTGTCTCTGGGCTCAGGCTCCTCCCATCCTCCACCGTCAGGAGTAAAGTAGTTCATCTGTCCAGAGAAGCTAAACCTCTGCTTAAACATTCTCCCTCTAAAGAAACAAATAAATGAAATAATGATTTGAAAAAACTGTATTTATAATAAAACATGAATAGTTCGCATCAAGTTTCACTTCACAGGATTATAAGACTTATTTTAGTGTGTGTGTGTGTGTGTGTTTTCAGGGAATGATTCCTGGCTTTGGAACAGATTTCATGAGTAAAGGAAATGAACAAGAATCCATGTCCAGGCTGAAGAAACTGATGACCATCATGGACAGCATGAACGACCAGGGTAACACACACACACACACACACACAGTGGAATATGTTGACATTGATGGAACCTGTATGAAATGAAATTCTAATGCAACTTGACTATCTTTTGTGGGATCCTATGGTCCCTGTGGGTCTCCTGGTCCCTGTGGGTCTCCTGGTCCCTGTGGGTCTCCTGGTCCCTGTGGGTCTCCTGGTCGATATAGAGCTGGACAGTAAAGACGGGGCCAAGTTGTTCAGTAAGCAGCCAAACAGGATCCAGAGAGTGGCCCGTGGTTCAGGTGTGGCCACCAGAGACGTCCAGGAGCTGCTGACCCAGTACACCAAGTTTGCTCAGATGGTGAAGAAGATGGGTGGCATCAAAGGACTGTTTAAAGGTCAGTAGGCGTGGCTGTTGAAGGGATTCTTCGTGAAGCTCCCAGCGGAGGGCACTCATGGCACGTTGTTGTTTTTTTGGAGGAGGAGACATGTCCAAGAACGTGAATCCATCTCAGATGGCCAAGCTCAACCAGCAGATGGCCAAGATGATGGACCCGCGAGTCCTGCACCACATGGGTGAGTGTGTGTGTGTGTCAGTCACTCCTGAGATCAGAGGTTTAATGGCGAAACAGGAAGTTGTAAATGTTGACCTTGTTTGTTTGTTTCAGGAGGAATGGCGGGGCTTCAATCCATGATGCGTCAGTTCCAACAGGGGGCGGCGGGAAACATGAAAGGCATGATGGGATTCAACAATATGTGACCACCATCCAATCAACTGCCTTAAACTAACTGAGAAAAAGCCAAAGCACCGCCTCCTGGTGGTGGAGGGGGCGGAGCTTCATGAGAGCGGAAGTTAAACTGTATGAATTAAAGGGAGGATGTGAATTTCTCCTCAGATTTATTCCTGATGAAAACATCAGTGGAAGAAAGATGAAGATTTAAAGGAGCAGTTCAACAATTTAAACATAAAATGTTACACTGCGCCTTTAAAAACAAAGACCATGTTTAATTTAAATCTGTATGATAAGTGTGTGAGTGTCTCAGAGCTGAGTCCTGATTGGACGAGATGATGATGTTAGTTAGCGACAGTATTTTTGTCAAACAATAAACATTTGTATCGAGACATTTTAAAGCTGCTGTGTCTTTTTTCATTTGACTTTGGGAAACATGAGACCTGAGGACATGTCAATACTTTCAACTTTAAAATGTCTCATTTGGCCTCAAGGTGCAACATCCTCTGACCTTTGACCCTCAGTAAGTGCAAGAAACCATGTGGCACCGCCACTGATGGTCAAACCCAGATCCTGACCAAGACCACAACCCCGACCGAAACAAGGGCTGAGCCAAGTGTCCAATGACCCTGTCCCCAAGAGGACGAGAGGAGACTGGAGCCAGTGAGGAGACGGGACGAATGGATCTGTCTCTTTATTCTCCTGTGTGTCTGTCTTGTCTTTCTGTCTGTGTGTCTGTCTATCTCTGTGTGTTTGTGTCTGTGTGTCTATCTGTGTGTCTGTGTGTGTGTCTGTGTCTGTTTCTGTCTGTCTATCTCTGTGTGTTTGTGTCTGTTTCTGTCTGTCTATCTCTGTGTGTTTGTGTCTGTGTGTCTATCTGTGTGTCTGTGTCTGTTTCTGTCTGTCTATCTCTGTGTGTTTGTGTCTATCTGTGTGTGTGTGTCTATCTGTGTGTTTGTGTCTGTGTGTCTTTCTGTGTGTCTGTGTGTGTCTATCTGTGTGTTTGTGTCTGTGTGTCTATCTGTGTGTCTGTGTGTGTGTCTGTGTCTGTTTCTGTCTGTCTATCTCTGTGTGTTTGTGTCTATCTGTGTGTGTGTGTGTGTCTATCTGTGTGTGTGTGTGTGTGTGTCTGTGTGTGTGTCTGTGTCTGTCTATCTCTGTGTGTTTGTGTCTATCTGTGTGTGTGTGTCTATCTGTGTGTTTGTGTCTGTGTGTCTATCTGTGTGTGTCTGTCTATCTGTGTGTGTGTGTCTGTGTGTGTGTCTGTGTCTGTCTGTCTCTGTGTGTGTCTGTCTATCTGTGTGTGTTTGTGTCTGTGTGTCTATCTGTGTGTGTGTGTCTATCTGTGTGTTTGTGTCTGTGTCTATCTGTGTGTGTGTGTCTATCTGTGTGTTTGTGTCTGTGTGTCTATCTGTGTGTG
>JAFBJT010110299.1:0-12218 GCA_016785325.1 Chascanopsetta lugubris
ATATTTATTCAAGGGGAATTGAAAGAGAGAAAAAAAACATTTAGGTGTGAATGAAAATGTCATTGTTCGGTAATATTTTTTTATGAATATAAATGACAGAAGTATATTTATTCATTTTTATATATATACACCAGTACCGGGTCCGCCCCATGGAGGCCGCCATGTTTTTAGAATAGGCCAGATTGGACGTACAAAGACTTTTTGAGCTTTAATGACAACCCAGGGCTACTATAGGTTCTCCGGCATGTTCGGATGGGAAGGCTGAGGTGATGGGTACAAAAAGCAACTTCACCTGTAGATGGCACCAACTCTTACCCTCTGCACCTTTAACGGACAAATACGCAAACCAATACTGCTTATTCCATCTCAGTTGGAGGTCAGCTTCTATTCTTCCAAGCTGTTTCATTTAACGAAACGTGAGAATAATTCCCAGTCATTCTGATGCACCCCGAGTTCCTTTGTTTGCTGCGGGTTTACATTCGACACTAAAACATGCAGTAATATCACAGTAGTAGGCATCCACATAAAGCTCTTCAAACAGCACCTCAATCCCAGCTCGGCATGCTGCACGGTCATTAAGAGATTCCTTTTGAATGCCTCAGCCGCAGAGTGTACACAATCAGGAGTCTTTACATAAATCCATCTTGTGCTGAGTATGTGAACCCTGACACTGCTTTTGTACGAAGGCGTTCCAGAGGATGTGACATCATCAGATCCCTTTATTAAATCCAAGCAGGGTTTTTTTTTAAGGCTACATAAAAAAAATCTCACTTTTTTTTTCCTTTCTTTTTGCAAGCCTCTCCCTCCCACTGTCACAGGGTAATATATAATCCTCACCTAAACATTTGAACTCATGCTTCAGAGCGAAGGAACGGCGCCAGAGGGGCCTGTTCTGTTTTATTAGAGTGTCAAAACTTGTATTGATTGAGAGCATGATTGAAAGCGCTGTATATAGCCTCAGAAACTAAAAGAAAAATTGATGCAGTCAGAAGATACGTGTGTGTGTGTGTGTGTGTGTGTGTGTGTGTGTGCACGAGCAAGTGTAAAAAGTGAATGAAAAGAGGCCCATGTGTGTATGATAACATGCAAATACTTTCTATTTGATAAGTAGTCCAGTATAATCTAAAGGTTCCCACGTGTTGGGATCAATCAATCCCAACAAGTGGCTCAAATCAAAACCATACTTTAAAAAAAATGTATAGCACATTGAGTGACATTTTGTCAAGTGTGAAATTATTTTCTCTGTAAAGGAAAAAAAAAGATGAAATGAAATCAGAGCAGGATTGTAAATGATGGGAGGATGCTGACTGATGACAGAGTTCAGGGGGAACACAGACAGCTCTCGATCAAAAGAGGTGTCTGCTTTTTAAAAATGTTCCTGGGATCATCAGCAGGTGTGTAGCAACCAATAATAATAATAATTGTGGCCATGTTAAATGTAATAAAGCCAATAACGTTATAATAATGTAATAATATGTTTGGGCCAATAATGTAATAACATTTTGACAATAATGTAATATTTTATTACATTACCGGTTGCAGCTATTACATTTTCAAAGGATTGTTTTAATGCTAGGCCAATCAAAAACGTCATAACTAGCCAGTAACATCATTTCTTATTACATTATTGGTGAAATATTATTACGTTATTGACTCAAATAATTTATTACATTGTCTGTAAGTTATTATGCTTTTGGCTTTATTACATTTAAAATTGGATGTCTACATTCTATGGTGTGTCCCTTTAAAAAATGACTAATGACTAAAACATGACTGATTTTAACGGTGCAGTGTGTCACTTCTATTGGTAGAGAGAAATGTTACAAAACAATTACATACTGACATTTTCATGATCACCTGAATGAAACTTTGTTCCCATTACCCTGAAAATGAACTCATCAATGTATATTTACCTCTCTACGGGGGCCACCATGTTTTTACAGTAGCCCATAGTGGACATACTAAACAACTTTTGAATTGTATTGACAACTGATGTCTACCATAGGTTCTCCTGCATGCTCAGAGGGGTGAGAGTGAGGTGATGGATACAACTTCACCTCTAGACATCACCAAATCTTACACACTGTACCTTTAAAGTAATATATTGGAAACAAGAAGATAAACAGTAAATATGATCCACAGGTCAGACTGATGAAGACAATTTCAAGCGCAAGTACAGACATTGTAATTGGCTCTTTCTCTAAATTCTTCCTGCACTTTTAAACTTTTACATTATGATTTATAATAAATATGTGGTTTTAATAGAAGACAAACATAGAATGGAAAAGAGAACTGCAACATCTAAAAGTACTTTTTTCCCACTCACCCTTTGAAATGCAACGATAATTAGAGCCAATTAAGTCCTCTGAATGCTGTTCTAATTAAACATTGTGTGTACAAGTCCCTTTCCATTTAATGCAATTAATTTTATTTGATTATTATCACTTTTGTTCCCCTCAATCCTTTAATAGAAATCCTCTCTCTTTGGCGTTGGAGGTAACAAGTACACACATGTAAGTAGTGCATTGTGAATAACTTTGTGGTGACGGTGACGCAGTCTGCAATTATTCCTGAGGTTCTGTGTAGCAGCAATGGTAAACAAGTAATTAAAAGAGTCTTGCATCAGAATAAACAAATTCCAATTTAATGAAATATGGTTGTGCGAGATCAGATATGACCCACGGCAGCTAACCAGAAGAATATTTACCAGACCCATATAAACGTGATTATCCTCATCCAGGTCTATGGTGCACAATAAGAACCAAAACATGCCTGGGTTGATTTAGACTATGATTAAATGATGATCAAGTAACAAAACAACACCATTATTGTCAATTGTCACAGTTTACACGCGTGGACGACCTTTGAGTTTTACAGAGAGAAATGAAAAGGTTTTGTCAGAAAAAATAAAAAAATAAAAATAAATAAAAAGGCACAAAGGCTCTATGCAAAGGCCCACTCACTTGGAATGTGTTTGTCTTAGCTCATAGCTGCTTGGTCATGGCGATCACATCTCTGGATTAACACGGAGCAGAGGTTTATCTGTGGATATGCGCTGGATATAAGGTGTCATGAAACAGATGTCGTACCGTAAGTTTGATGGAGATCTCATATCCTCCTGACATCAGGGTCTCTGCCTGATTTAACAGTCTTATATGACACTATGATTCATTCATGCAAGGTTGTGAATATACCATCATGTGCATTTCGAGGTTGGTGGATGACAAAATGAAATCATTTGCATTTATGCTTTGAGGTATATATCTTGTTGATGTGTGTGTTACCACGACTGCCGCAGTGGAATGTGCTGAGAGATTGTCAAAATGTATGAACGAGTATAAATATGTCAAATTCATAATGCATGGTCCATCGGAGGGCTAATCATTGTCAATTATGATTTGATTCTTCAGAACTGGTCAAGGATCCTATTATACTATTTTTTCATTTCAAATGACATGTATTATAACCTGCTGAGGTTAAAGAATATTTTACTTATGTTTATGAAATCAATGATTAAATTGAGAAATATATACATATATTGTTCACGAATTTCACCATTACTGTTTTGCATAACTTTTTATTTACTGTATATTTAAAACTTGTATATAATTGCATATTTTCTGCACCTTATACCACTGCTCTTGTCGCACCTTATCACTGCTTTTGTTTTTCATTTCTTTTCTATTAAGCAATTCTTCCGTGGCTTCCAAACAGAACCTTTGGAACTTGAATCTAGTTTCGACTCATATGACAATAAAAGTTCCTTGAATTCTTAAATTATGGTACATAAACATTATGTTGTCTCAAAAACTTTTGTCTATGTTTATTTATTCTAATTTAAGACACACTCTGAACTTTTTTTTATCCCCCAACTGGCATCATTACGCGTACCATAAAGAGTTACTATACAATCTGTGAGCTAATGGTCTCTGAAGAGTAGGAAATAAAATTAAAAAAAATAGGTTATTAAAGTAGTTCTCCCTGCATGATCTTTTGCATTGATACACATTTATGGAAATGTTCAGCTGCCATCAAAATCCCACTTTGAGTCAAAGGCATATCTCACAGTTCATGAGATATGTGTCCATGCAGAAACAGAAAGATGCTCGTGGGACACCAAATGTACCAATACCTTTCAGAGAAAAGTGCTGCTCATACTGTAGATACACGCTATGACTGGTGTTGCAGCTGTTTGTGGACGTGCAAAACCGGTTTGAGTCGTCATCAAAACTAGTGTATGATAGATGGCACTAAATGCTGCACTTCCTTCGATGCAAGAACGGAGCTCACTCCTGATCAGGCGTTCACACCAAACGGGTGAAAACATTTTGCATACGATTTGAACAGGCTAAACAATCCTGAACCAAAATGATTAAAGGTGCAGTGTGTACGATTTTGGTCAACTTGTATCACCTACCATCACAAGATATTTACAGTCTGACATTTTTACAAATGTAAAATCGCCTCGATATGACTTGCTTTTTCACAATACCCCAAAATGAGCCAGCCCCATGAGGTCCGCCATGTTTTTACAGTAGCCCAGAGTGGATGCTGTAAACAAATCTTGAGCTTTCGTGACATAGCTACCTACCATAGGTTCTCCTGCATGCTCGAAAGGAAAGGGTCAGCTGACCAAAGACTTTGGTCTTTACATCCATGCAGACCCTGCCAAAATAAGCGACTTCCGAGGAAACCTCCGCAAAAGAGATTCAACCGCCCGATGAAACCTGAGAAGTGGTTGTGAGGGACACGTATAAGTGTAAAGGCCAAAGCCCGATGTTTACAGCAGGAGGGGAAGAGGAGGACAATCCTGGCACACTCCTTCCTGAGCTGCCCTCTACTTCAGCCTCTTGTTGCCTGCTGAGTAGCTGCATAACAACACTTAAGGGTCAGTGCTTTGCTAAAGGGCACATTGATTGCAGTTAATTTAGGTAGACACCCCCATCCTTGTCTTAAAACCCGGTCCCAAACATTTACCTGAAATCACTGCCTGCACACGCATCCTTGGCCGACTGCCCGGTGTCTCTCTCTCTCTCTCTCTTTGGACTTTACAGTAGAGACACGTACACACGGCCCCATGGCAATGTGAATAATGAGAACATGTACTTGGGAGGTGAGGAACAAATAGGGAACCGACCGAGATGGAAAAACAGGGTACTACGGAAATAACCTCCTGATGGTTTAGCGGTTGCACCGACACGCTGTGTCTCCACAGCATGTTATTGAGAATACATTTTGCCATTCTGTCGAATAAGGAGCACCATCTCCTCTCTGGGCTATTCCTTAAAAGGTGCAGTGCGTCATTTTTGTCACTTCTAAAAACTTAACAAAACAATTACATGCCGATATTTTCATGATTTTCTAATAACGTAAATGTCTTTTTTTTTTCTGTTATCCTAAAATGAGCCCATTATTGTATATTTACATGAGGAGAGGGGTCCTCTCTATGGAGGCCGCCATGTTTTTACAGTAGTTAAAGTGGATATACAAAACAGCATTTGAAATTTGATGAAGTCAGTATATTGAAGTCTCTACGTATACCACGTTGGCTTGATCAGAAGGGTGAGGGTGAGGTGACGGATACACCATGCAACTTCACCTCAAGTCTCACACACTGCCCCTTTGAATGAGCCAAGTAATGCACATTGAGGAGGGGATCCTCTCTACGGGGGCTGCCATGTTTTTTTTACAGGAGTCAAAATGGATGTGGTAAACATCTTTTGAGTTTTAATGACAACCTACGTCTATTCCATAGCTTCTCCTACATGCTCAGAAGGGTGAGGGTGAGGTGATGGATACAACATGCAACTTCACCTCTAGATGTCACCAAATCGTACACACTGCACCTTTAAAAGCACTGACCTGAAGGGAATTCAGTCGAAATAGTGTACGAGCTGCACTGCGCTGCCTTGTGCATGAAGCTAGAAATGAATGGCCAAAATATGCTTTTAAGTTGAAATGCTTCCGTTTCCTGTGTGTGTGGGAGTCTGTCAGGCTTGATGTTTACATGCACGACTTCTCTCACTTCCTTAGCCTTCAAAATAAAAGTCCCACTTTAGAAAAACACCCCTATTTGTTTCCAATCTAATTTGCTTTTGAAATGAATGTTTTCCAGTATTTTTGAGCATAAGGGAACGGTTTGTATTTATTCAAATGGACTCGTATTGTCCACAAAACAAACATCTCTAATTAAATATATATATTCTATGTGTCAAAGTTTGACAACATGAATCACAGAATTTAGTTAAAGGTGCAGTATGTAAGATTTGGTGACATCTAGAGGTGAAGTTGCTTGTTGTATCCATCACCTCATCCTCACCCTTCTGAACATGCAGGAGAATCTATGGTCAGTTGTAATTAAAACTCAAAGGTTTAATACGTCCACTTTTACTGCTGTAAAATCATGGCAGCCCCCATATAGAGGACTCCCTCCTCATGTAATTATACATCACATTTAAGGTTAATGGAATTTTTTTTTTTTTTTAAACATTTAGGTGATTATAAATTGGTGAAAATGTCAGTATGTAATTGTTTTGTACTATCTCTTCCTGACACATTTGATTATTCAAAATCTGTCTTTCAGCAGAGGGACTCTACTGGCAAATGCTCATTATCATTCAAGGGAGAGAATAAAAGAAGAGCATGAAAAAGGTTGGGTGAATCAATAAGTGATTCATCAGACCACACAGCCACAGTGATTACGAAAGGACAAACCCTGTTGAACCTCATTTGAAAAAGGCTTAATTGGTGATGCGAGCCAGACTTGGTCACATGTCGGGTAAACGCCTCTCTTTATAGCTGTGCCAGCATGAACGCACAGCTCACTGTCCTCATAATCAGCCGGTGGTGGTCCCGTGCGATTTCACATGGTACAGGAGGACTGACTCGATGAGCCGCAATCAGCGCTTTCGTGGATGTTTATTTTTGCGAAGGCATGCAGGAGAAAATATAATACCCCTTCCTGTTCCGTGTCTCTGTCCTGTTTGGCCCGAGTGAGAGACCTCACCGGAGAGGAACATTCGATATGTTAAATTGTGCAGATCGTTTGAGATTTAAAGGTCGAATGGACGCGGATGCCTCGACCACGTCACGTCAAGAAGCGGGACTCGGAAATGAAGCCAAGAATAACAGATTCCACAGCCGCCGCACACTGAGCTGAGGTAAACAACGGCGGTTTCCTCGTGGTCACTGCAGGAGCAAGACTATCCGCTCCTCCAAAAGCTTGTGTTAATACCAAGGAGCAAAGTGACAAACAGGCAAACAGCCGAGCTCAGCTTTTACCGATAGAACGAAGAGGGAAAATGATCCGAAATTCCTTGTTCGGACCACCCAAATAATCACTCTAAATAACCGGGAGTCAGCCTTGGGGCCCCTCCAGGATGATGATGACCTCAGCCTACAATGAGCGCTGTTAACATTTGTGCAGTGTGATTCAAATGATCCTGTCGATCCACCGATCCCATCAAACAAACATTTGATTGTTGTTTAGCTGCAGGGGGCACGTTTTACAGCATCTCAAACTCTACCCAGCTGACGTGTTTGCGTGCGTAAGGGAAGGGAATTGTTAGGGCTTTTCACACTGGCAGGGAGTGTGTGTGTGTGTGTGTGTGTGTGTGTGTGTGTGTGTGTGTGTGTGTGTGTGTGTGTGTGTGTGTGTGTGTGTGTGTGTGTGTGTGTGTGAGTGAGTGCACGCGCATTGGGTCAAGACTCCATTGTGCAATACAGAGAGAAGAGGAGAATTGAAACCACGACCATGCAGAGACAGACACATCATGCCGTCATGTAATTAGAATGAAGTGATACAAATGAGCAAAATCTCACTCACTGCACCTTTAAATGACTTCTGTTGTCATCTGGCGTTGTATAGAAAGTTGCATTCAATACGCTAAACTTGATCCTTGGTGCTGATATAACATATATATATATATATATATATATATATATATTTAACATATATAACATGACACGCCCAATGATGATGTCATGGTTCAACATTTTTCAGTTTTGCTGAGAACCTACTTTTCATGTTGCGAACCGATTTCTTTTCTCAGTCTGAACGACCGGTTCCAATTCTGGTTCGGGAACTGGAAGCGTGCCGGTTCCCTGCCAGTGTGAAAGCCCAAGAGCAGGGGCGACAATCTCATTTTCACCGAGGGCCACTTCAGCATCATGGTTGTCCTCAAGGGGCCGGTTTGAATTCTCCGACTAAATGTCACTACGACTTAAAATATTGTAAAAATAACAGTCTTCATACGTGATTAGCATTTATTCAAGTTTGAATTGATCAATTGAATTTTTGACACGTGTGCCTTAAAGTCTCCCAATTGTCTGCTACACTTGAAATACTAGCTCTGATTCAAATGGGTTGTTAGATGTGTGTAAGACCAAACAGTGAGAGTAGAAAGTCATCCAATCGTCCGTGTCATTCAGCCGCCTGGTGCAGAAGCAGGCTGACGCTCCCGGGCACATGTGAGAGGAATTCTCCAGTGCTTCAGCCATGACAACACGCGAGGCATCACTCCCTCTTTTATTTATACCTCGTCTTTAATGTTATAACCCCGACACCCCCCTCTTGCCCATGATGTGTTTTTGCACATCATGGTTCCATCACTCCGACAGTAAAAATGTGTCTCTCCTTCATTTTTTTCTCACCTACTATACCCACTCGTTTTTTTTATTTATACTCCTCTCACCTCTTCTTTTTAATCATACACATTTCATAAGCTCTGAGGAACCAAGGCCCTAGTTTTTTTTTGTTTTGTTTTGTTTTTGCTAAATTGAGCCGTTCATTTTTGGATGGTCTGTGAAGCATTTTAACTGGATCAGTTTGGTTCCTTTAAACAGTGCTGTCGGATGGGAGATGAAGAAACGCTGTACTGTCACTTTAAAATGTGCATAGTTTGACCCAAACTATCCTGTGTACTAAGACAACTTGAAAAAAAATGACATGCAAGGATAGCGCATTTAAAAACAATTTAAAAAAGTTATTCTGATGGTATAAACACAGAGACGGGGCATTTGAATGAAACTGCTTTTGCACCTCTTTGCACAACCACTGCTTCTGTCCTTAAAGGTGCAGTGTGTAGGATTTCTCGTTTTTAATCACATTAAAAATATTGCTAAAATATTTACTTACTGATATTTTCATTCATTTATAATCAACTAAATGTTTTATTTTTTTTCCATTACCCTTAGAAGATCCAATTAAAGTACATTGACACGAGGAGGGGGTCCTCTCAATGGAGGCCGCCATGTTTTTACAGTAGTAAAAGTGGAAGTAATAAACATCTTTTGAGTTTTAATGACAACTGAAGTCGACCATAGGTTCTCCTGCTCTGAAGGGTGAGGGTGAGGTGAAGGATACAACGTGCAACTTCACCTCTAGATGTCACCAAATCTTACACAGTGCACCTTAAAGTATCAAAATAAAAGCACAGGAGCTACACACTTCATGCAGAACAGGTATGAGCTGATGGGATATGAGCAGGCATCAGTTTCTGGTTTGGGAGTTCATGTAAATCAAATCACATTGCATGTTTGGCCTATTTCGTAGGCCCTGAAAATATTGTTTAAATATGCCAATTATTGTACATCTGGCAACACTGGAACACAAGCATCGTCGAATGTTATCAATCTCCTTTGGCAGCTTTACATTGCAACAGGTACGTTGTGATTGAAATGAGAATATTTCATTTGATAGATTATTTTGTTATAAACCACAATTTCCATCTGAATTTACTTGACTGAAATAGAATTGTGTAAACTTTTGAATGTATTCAGGTTTTTTGATGTCACCAACCTTCAGAGTCTGTTAAGCGTGCACTGCAATTTGCTATTGTACAACGGAAAGAGATATTATATAATGGTTTGTTACAAGACAGCCAAGAATGAACAACTAGGTAAAATATCCTTTTCATTCGAGCACAGGCGCATTTTGTGAGCTCAGAAAAATTATATATATATATATATATATAAAATTACTGAGAAAAGAAATAAATGCAATATGTGTGTCCTAACAATCATATTTGTGACTTTTTTTATTGGATCCACTATAAATGAAAATATTCAGAGGATGATTTCAAACATTCATCAAAAAAACACCATGCATCTGATGCATGAGTATTTGTGGTTTGCGGATCATACATCCTAGAGATCGACAGTTGTGGTTTCCGGTGGTTTTCTTGACAACGATAGAGGATGGACTGCTGTGAAACCCGGCATACATTTCATATATCTGTCACCGTTTTCATCCCTACAGGAGTTCTGTCCTCTGAAGTTTGCCGTGAATGCTTCCCTCTTGGGCAGCGGAGACTGTATCTGTGCTGGCGCACTGCGCCTGATGGGCTGGAGATTGGACAGCATTGCCAGAGAATAGTAAAGTCTATTGATCAGCTGGATTCGAATCCCAATGACGGCTTCCGTCAAGCCTCCAGATGTATTTCGATCAGTCATGTACATTCAAACCTAAGCAGCTGCGTATACTATAGAACGCCACCCAGTCCACTCCATGTGGCTGTCAAGTAACATACTGTGTTCATTAGTGGGACACAAAGGAAGGAAAACTTGGTTTCTTGCTACCTCCAAGAGGAGAAAGGGAGTTAATTAAAATGTGAGACACCTCACTGAATATCTTAAATAGCTGTTTCCAAGCAGGGTTCCCAACACCCAAGAGTGCAAGCAGAGATGGGGAGAGATTTCGAGTAGGTGAGATGGAGAGAGAAATGAGTTGGAGGGGGTTGGGCAGGGGGGGTGGGGGCAGGGGCGGGGGCTCTAATCCAGATCTGACTAGACAGGCTGAAGCTGCAAATTGCTTTTAGCACTCAATTTCTCACCTTAATTAAAAAATTAAAAGAGGAAAGAGGAGCTGCGGCTACAGAATACATCACTTCACAACATCTGCTTCCCCTGACAAAAGTGGGACAACGGCAAGTTGTTTGGTTGCAGTTGTTCTGCGCTCACAAACTCTTGTTTATAACCCCCCCGAGTCTTGTTGAATCAGGTCAAACACTGATGCTTAACCTGCACTGTTAAACCTTTGCAGGCTGACTTGCAATCGATTGTGTTTTTTTCTCCAGCATGTGCTGTGAAAATCAGCGGTGCTTTCTATTCAAGTGGGCGTTTGAGCTCATCGGCCTCGACAGTGTGTGTTTTGTCAGTAGTATCACATAAATGGGTTTTTGCATATTTTATGCCGTCGACGCCTTTGTGATTTGTTATATCATAAGGTTTAAACGATCACACCACAATAGATCAGTCGAGCATTGAAACTGGAGAATGTTGCAGTGCTACACGTCAGAAATGTTAATACAGCTCAGCATTGGCCAATTTGATATATATATATTATTATATATATATATATTTGATGTGCAGGTGCGCATGTATTCTTTGTGAGAGGAAACAGCCTATTCCTGATGCCAGCTTGTGTGTTTTAGCCGAGGAGCAACTCCCAGTGCAGACTGATGAAGCACAATAGGAAGTGAAAAAACTTGCAGTTCATGGGGTGGCCACTGGGGTCTGAGTTCAAAAGGGAGCAAATCCCCATAGACTCCCATGTTAAAATGATCAACTTTAGAGGTGAAGTATACATGTTTAAAGCCTGGTACAAACTTTGGTTCTGGTCTCAATCAGGCACATTTTTTCCCCTGTGACCGTACGGGGTGTGAATTACTTTCAATGTGTTATTTTTATGTTATCGACGTTTAAAATTGCACATATTTGTGGGTGTGGCTTCTTGACTGACAGCTGGGTCGACCTTGCACGTACCGCGTGTTTGAGAGTGTGGCTTCTTGACTGACAGCTTCAGCACCAAGAGCCCACCCACAGCTCCGTGTGCGTTCCGCCTCATTTTTTAATGAACTGGGAAGTAGGAGATGTTAGGAATCGGCAAGATGGCGACAAGGGACCCCACAACTTGCTTCAAATGCACTCTGCAGAAACCAACGAGTGACATCACGGACGCTACGTCCATATTTATTTACGGTCTATGGATCAAACTGGGCTGTATGTGGCCCCTGAACTAAAATGAGTGCAACACCCCTGCATGGTTTAGGTCTGTGGTTTTAGCCCCTTTACCTTCAGCAGGGGTGTCAAACTAATTTTAGCTCAGGGGCCACATACAGCCCACTTTGATTGCAAGTGGACCAGACCAGTGGAATTAGAGCATAATGACCTGTACACGACAAAAACACCAAATGTTTACCGTTATTTTGGAGCACTAA